>APFE030423084.1:118397-135012 GCA_000404065.3 Pinus taeda | reverse complement strand
CAAAATAGACAAAATCCTAGTGTGTGACAAAAATAGAAAATCTGTTGCTGGATTATCTCCAGGTTGTTGGGAGAAAATTAATGCATCCTAAATTTGATGTGAGAGCAGTTAGGTTCTCTCTGCTATAAAATAGGTTGTCATACGGATAGCTGGGTGTGAGTGTGAGAGTTTCATTGATGTAATCTCCTAATTTGATTAATATATTCCTGATGCCTATGTTTGGTGGACGTAGCCCAGATTGGTTGGGTGAACCACGTTAAAATTGTGCCTTATGTGCTTGTTGATTTATTCTACTGTGTGTTTAATTAATTTAGCTGTGCACCTGATCCAACAGGATGGTCCCCCAACTTCTGGATTTCCATTCTTTCCTCTAGCTTCTAGATGAGTAGCTTGTACAGATACCTCATCTATACTAGTGGGATTAAACATGAGGATGGTATGCCACATGTAGTTGTGTAGACCACCAATGTACTTTAAAAACGTTTCTGGTGAGTCTATTGAGATACCGAACATCAATGCTCTCTTTCTGAACTCTTGAGTATACCCTTGCACACTTTTCCGTTTCAACTGCCGAAGAGTTTGCCAAATCATCATGGCTTGTTACATGTAAGCCAATGGATAGAACTACTTTCTGATTGCAGCAACAAATTCACTCCAAAGAGAGATGGTCTTGCCACGCTTCTTCATATCAGTTTGGGTTCTGCCTTCCAACCAAACCAAGGCAATGCCTCCTAGGCCTAGGCTTGCCAGCTTAATCTTATTCTTGTCTAAGTCTATGTTCTATACTCTGCAATACACATCAATTTGTCTAATCCAATTGTCCAACTTTTCAACATTTAGCTCTCCATCATATATAGGAAAATCAAATTTAACATCTAGTTTAATCAAATATACTTTTGTATTATGCACAGGACTATTAGGAGGTGTAGGGAAGCTTTCTTCTTTCCCCTTTCCTTTTGAGTGGTCATGGGAATGAGATTCATCTTCTTCTTTATCTTGTTTAGAGCCTGATGAATCTTCATCCTTATGCTTTCTAAAGTCCCTATATATTTCTTCTACCATAGACTTTATAGCTAGGAAAAATTCTATGAATTGAGGGTCTGGCCCTATAGAACCTTCCTTTGACATTGTCTTCTGAGAATACACTCTCCGAATTTCAGGATTAGTTTCCACCAACTCTCCTTCTCCTAATTTGAGCTTTCATCTAGTGAGCATTCACAACTAAACCAACAAAAGCTTGTCTAACATGACAACCTACAACTCTGGTACTAGTTGATCTGATAATCACCCTATGAGTGACCTCAATTGAAGATTTACTAAAACAAAGGTATTACAGACTCATGTGATGGTGTGTGTGTTTTGTGTTATTGAATCAACGAATTGATCAAATTGCCAATATACAGAAAATAAGTGGAAAGACAACAGAGAAATATAGTAAGCAACACAAAGACACAAATGGTTTTTAATAAGGAGTTCACCCTATTCTCCAGGGCTACGTCTCTGGACCAGCTTCAGTGGTGGCCTTGTTTTATTATGTCTTTCAGCAAAGAAATTACAATACAAGGACTCAATATGAGTTCTCCAGAAGCAGATTTTTGCTTGGCAGGGTGGTTCTCGGATTTCCCAAGCAACTCGGAGTACACAAACTCTTTTTTCTCCTACCAGCTCTATGACCCTTGGTCTACAGTGGAAAGAGCCAAATGTGATGCTCAGTCCAGACAAATTCCTCTATGGGAAGGCTTGAATCTTCAAGCTCTCTTATGCTCGACGTCGCCTGCGGTTAGCTCAGCCCTCTGTCTCCTTTTCTTGGCTTTACTATTCTCTATGTTCAGCCCTCCTCTCAGGGTTCACTATTCACTGTCTCTCTTGGTCGCTTGGACTCTTCTCAATTCACGTTCCCAATCAACTCCCCTTATCCAACTATCTTTGTTCATGGCTTTAGCCATTCGATCCCTATGCTTGTTCGGTTCCTCTCCCACCTGCATCGATTCACCTTCTGCAGCTGCGCTTGGAGTTCCTTGTTTGACATCAGCACGAATGCTTAGGGAGTGGCCACGTGTCCCCATCTAACTAGTGCCAACATGCTTCATCAGTTTGTTTCTTCAGTTACGTCGTGGATGCGTTCTTCCTCCACCGTGGTGGTCAAACGGATTCCAAATCCCTTTAGAGCGTGGCTTAATTCTCCATCGATTCTACTTCTATCTATTGGGCGCAATCTCAGTCGTCCAATTTGGGCTCCTCAAGATCCGACATCATACGCATGTCGAGGGCGGTTTCGACTGATACGTGCGATCAATGGAGATTTTCTCTCTCCTCCATCACCACGCATCGATCTGTGTATGGAATCACTCTACTCCTATCCAACACCTCTTACCATTCAAGGGCGCCCCGATTAAAACTGTCGGTTTCCAGGGCACGAGTCCTGCCTTCATACTTTAGCACTTTCATCTTTTCCCGCCCATAGTCCTTCGGTTCCCCCACGCGACCGGGTGCTCGAGCTTTCCCATTTTGGACCTGTTCGACTAGAGATGCGCAATTGGTGCCTAGCACCAATCGTGCATCGAAAATCACCTCCTTTTCCCGATTCGGGGCTCCGAGTGGCTACTTTGACCTCCCGCGCAGTCTCCATGGGCCTCGGCGAGCGTGCTTTGACCGAGGTCCTCGTCGTTCCATGTTGGCTGCCATTGCCACTGGTTCAAGGTGTTTTAGATGTTGTTTTGGATTCTTTAAAGATTTGTTTCATCCCGATATAGTCAAGGTTCTTTGACAGTTGTTTATGGATCCGATTCAGATCAGTAGTGCTAGACATTGGATGTAGGTTTTATTTTGGTATTGGATTGTGGAATTCCTAGGAGGGGGGTGAATCCTTGTATTACTATGAGGGTGGAGGTGTGAGCCTCTAGATTCCATTATTGTCGATGCACTTATCGTATACTTCTATTTGTTGGTTAGAGAAAATGTGCATATGTTTATATGTGTATATTGTTGTGAATATTGTATCAAGCTGGATTTATAAAGCTCCACAGACAATATGATTATTTGTTGGTTGAAGCAAATGTGCATGAATATATGTGGAAGTTATTGTATATACCATAATGATTTGTCATGTAAATCTCTAGTAAATGGTATGCTTGTCATGTTTTTAGTAGGATGTCATTGTAAATAGTACAACGAGTTGTGTTATAAATATCCAAAGGCAGTCTAATTTATTTTAATGGTTTTTTGGTTATAGGTGTCATAGAACATCAAGGATGGTGTTTCCCTAAGGGGGAGGGGTCTATAACAACCCCGAGTTAAAAGTACATGTAATAAAGTTAATAAAGACAAAACAAGACGAAGGTCATGGGACACGTATTCCAGGCTGAATGTTGGGAAAAACATCTGAGTGGGTGTTCATTTGGTTTATTATGGCTAAGGGGGAATTGGAAAATTCCTTGAAAAGTTAAAGAGGCATTTCATTTATGAAAATAATGGAAAATGGGAGAAAAAAAAGGTTAAAGGTCACAGGTTTCATGTGAGGTGGAAATTGAAGGAAAACTATTTGAAATTGAACAAAATATAGGTCTCATTGATAAAAAGGATTATGTAGATCAGTTAATGGCTTTTGTTAGTTGAGATATTTTGTCAGCTCAATTTTGGATACCTCTCTCTATTCTCTCTCTCCCTCTCATACTCTTACAAACTTATAGTATTTTTGAAGCACTCTACCATTCCAAAAGGAATCACAAGAAAGAAAAGGAACACAAAGATCAAGTAAGGAAGATTTCGATCAAGCAACTACCATGGGATTACTTTGTAGGTATTGAGTTGCATGTTATAATTTCCTTACTAGTTTTTCCATGCATACTACATGCATGAGTGTATTTGGTTCTATTGTTGTCATTGGCATGGGATTTTCTAGGTGTGATAGTGGTTTTAGCCTTTCCTTGCCATTTTCAGATAGCCATGGTGTGATGGGGTTCTTTCATGTGGTCGAGCTTTGGATTGCTGGATGGTTTTGGAACTAGGTGAGGTGGTCTCAGGAAAATTCCCAAGGGCCTAGAATTTCCTTGACTGGTAATGGAAGGATACACAATTAATCCTGAGGGTGGAGATGAGAAAAATTCTAAAGGTATAGGTGAAGAAAGCTGAAGGCATCCAATCTTGTTGAAGGTCTAGTGATCCCTTTACTGATTTTGTTGGGATTGCTGTAAATCCTAGTAGTGTTGTTTCTTTGTTTGGGCCTAGGAATCCCTTGACTGGTAATGACAGGATTATGGTAAAGCTTGGCTATATAGGTGAGAGTTTAGGGCCTAGAAATTCCTTGACCGTTATGGAGTGATATGTGGTAAACCCTGAGGGAGCCCTGTTTGTTTTCTTATGAGTCCCATATTTAGGCTTGGAATATGGCACAGGGGTGATTGGGTGAAAGAAATATTTGGTTTAGCCCAATCTATGGTCTAGTGGTACATGGAATTCCCTGACCTAGTTGGATTTTACATACTTTATAGGAGTTCTTTCTCTCTTGTATTTCATTATTATTTATACTTGTTATTATGTGGTTTTAATGGTTGTTCTATCATTTTTATTATTCTGGTTATATGCTCATTAAAAGCATGGTTTCATGACATATTCTAGTTATGGACCTTAACATGTTTTGATTAGTAGATGAGTGGTTATTGAATGCATGACCTAATATATGTTATTGAAATTATAATGAGAGGGAATTAGACCTTCTCTATGATTCCCAGATAAGTATCAGATCCCTATGTTCAGATATGCATTTATAACATGTAGATTACATGTCGACAACATGTTTTACGAAATGTATATCATGGTTAAGCTTGGTTAGGTAAAGTTCTTTTCTAAATTTTTTTAATCGGTTTGTATTAGTTTCATTCATCATTTTGGAATGTTTCATCAATTTTTGGGTAGTGGTATGGATACTAGCCTTGAGAAGGTGGCTCAAATTCCATGGTCGCAGGCACTGAACTAGAAAAATAAGATTGCAGTCACTACCTTGTAGCATTGTGCATGCGAAAAATTTAACCAGTGTTCTGCCTATGGCTTGGAGCCTATATCACTGCAAAAATAGGTTAACTTAAGTTTTGGGCACTTGGAGGGGTGGTTTAGCTCTCGAGGGGCCTATAGTTCCCGAGGAAGGTTAATAAAGTTTTGGTTTGTCGATTCCACTTTGTTAATTTTACCTAGGAGGTTGAGTCATGTAATAATATCAATTAGCTCATGTTTACCCCGATAACCTAGTGAAAGTGGGTAAATATGGGAGGGGTGGTTACACACAAATAATCAAAGGGGGATGACGGTAGAGGGAACTGTGTCATTCCTTGCCCCTAGATAGAAAGAAATTTCATGGAAGGAAATTACAAATTATATATATGTGTGTGCGTGTGTGTGTTGAAAACTAAAAATATTTCAATTTTCAATGAGAAAAAGTAAAGGAAGGTTTAAAAAATAAATTATTTCCTAATAATAGTAATACAAAATTTATAAGTGGCATTTTTTTGGAGGGCTTCACACTACACAAATTCACCATCAATCTAAGTGTGACAGGCTAATAGGTGTCATTTAAAATATATTATTAATAATAATAAAATGTCATTGCGGCTTATAAATATAATATTTCAGTATGACGTGTTAAGTAATATTTATGTGCATTTAAAATATATTAACAAAAAAACATTTTAATGTCGACAATGTCATCTACAAAAACACTATTATAATGCCTATGTTAAGTAAAATATTTGAATTTCAACTATGTAAATATTTCTACATTCCAATGCTTTTTCACTTACACTTTAAAGTCAATTTGGTCTTGAATTTAGTAATTCTAAGTTTAAATTGTATAGTCTACACAATCTATGTGCCAAAGAATTTTCAAAGGGTTGAATCCATTCATGTATTAAAAATTTCAATTTAATAAATCAAAATATATATATATATATATATATATATATATATATATATAATAGAGAGAGAGAGAGAGAGAGAGAGAGAGAGAGAGAGAGAGAGCGCCATAATAGAGACATATGAACAATGGATCTTTAAACCACCCAGAAGGGTCAAATCCCTTGGGGTACAAACTGGTTTTCATGTTTTGAACTTCAAAATAGGTTTACATGTCAAAATATTTCAACCCTGTAGTTGTTTGCAAGATGTGTGGTTAGTATATATACATAAGAAGTCAGATGTTGAACTAAATTAGTTAACATGACATTTAAACAATTTATTTAAGTATTATATTGAAATATTTTGTCAAAGTATAAGTATTATATATGTTACTCACTTAACAAAATGGAAATATAACATTTTGTTAATTACCTTATCTCTTTTTAAACTTAATATAAAATTATGTTATTTTACATGGACATCGTAATATTTTATCTATGACTACTAGTTAGAGTGAGATATTTGTACATCTCCTTCATACTGGGGCATAATATCAACAATAACAAGTAAGCACAATTAGAATTACGCATATTTCTCATACTCGATTGTAGAATGTGTTAACATGCATATTGTAAGAGTCAATGGTTCTTAGCTCGAGTGGTTGAGATGTTTCTTTGCCATGCCATCCACCCAGTGTCAACTATGTGATGTCAGGCCCACCATAGTAAGCATGAAAGGATACTAGGGGATATGTGGATACTTGGCCCACCATACTAAGGCTGAAAGGATAGGGGATATGCATCCTATTGGAGTCTCCCATCTCTAGTGTCACATGAGTTATGTGTGGCTTGTGGGCGGTTGCATATATATGGAGACATCCCTAGTTCCCTATCTAAGAAAATATAGATATTCAAACAATATATGTAAATATTATATTGAAATAATTTTAATAGAATATTACTAGCATAGGTCTATCTTGACCACATATCTAGGAAGCATCAAAAGGTATCAAATATTTTGAGGTTTAAACCTCTTTTAAAGTGAAAAACTTGAAAATTGTTTTTCATATACAAATTTTTAATCTGCCTTAGGATTTCACAGGCTCATGGTTATATATATATATATATATATATATTACATTGAAAATTCTATAAACTCCACATTTGAAACTCACAATTCCAATAAATATTTCTTGGATTTGAGAAAAAACCACTAAAAAATATACTTCAAACAAGAGAGTCAAAATATAGAATAGTGAGCAGACTTCAAATATTTTAACCATAATTTTTCTCAATAACTATTACATATATATGAAATTACAATATTTTACTTAATATTGGAATTTAATACTTTTTTATAAACCATATTATATGCATTCAAATAATTTTTTTTGTTTTTTTGTTATAAATTTATTTTTAAACCCACATCAATATTACTTAACTCTAAATATTTAAATATTTTATCTATGACCTACTTTGAATTTTTCTATTATTATTAATATTTTCACATAATAATAATTTAATAAACTACACATCTAGTAATAAGATAATTGAGTTGCTTGTGGTTTCAATTACTTTTTGTTTTTGGACATTGAAATATTTTATTATGACCAACATTAAAACATTTTTCCCCTCTTTCTATATAGAGGTAAATATTGAAATACATTAGTTAACTTAAATATCAAACACAATTATATATATAAGTTTACATTCATATTAAACATTATATATATTAGATATTAAATATAAATTAACTACATATATGTTCAAATAATTTATTAAATATTATATTAAAAATACAAATATTATATTTTTTCTAAAATATAATTTCTTTTCCTATCAACAATAACAAACAACCACAATGAAAATGGAACAATAAAAAAACTTAATCAATAATGAACCACATAAGAACTCTATTCTGAAAAACTCATAGACAAATAAACTTTCTTAATAAAACTTCAAAGCCTTTTAACTTTTATTTGCACTCATACAAAAACTTGTTTCCTCTTGATAAAGCTAATACTAAACTTACATTACAAAATTTCAAATCTTCCTAGTAAGACTTCTAACCCTTTTAACTTTTCTTTGTGCTTGTCTTAACAAAATACAAAATCTTATTTCCTCCTCATAAAGCTCAGACCAAACTTACTTCCTACTCATAGAGCTCATACTAAACTTAGATTACCTAACAAGATAGTTGCATTTTTTTAACAAATTTTATCGCAACTTTCCTTGCGCTTATTTCTCAATAACACACCCAAAAGAAAATTACTCATTTATATTAAAAAACAGAAGTTATCCTAACTTTCCTTGCGCCTATTTCTCAATAACATACCCAAAAAAAATTACTCATTTATGTAAAAAAACACATTCTAAACTTGCACTGGGACAGACTCATATAACAGCTATGGCTTTTTCTCAAAAGTTTTATTGACGACACAAAGTTGTCGTCGTTATCAGCACTATTTTTGTACTCCCGGCAATTCGGATAAATACAACTAGCAAATTTCTCCATCATTTTATATCTTTTTAAAATAACAATTATCATGCATTTGAGATCAATAGTTTTTTTTTAACCGGTAATGGTGAGAGTTATCCTTAACAGGTTTAGGATCAAATTTAACTAACTGCAACTATAAACCTAAGTTAGGTACAACATCCTACAAACTACACAATAGCAATTAACTTATGTCTCAACAAGAACGGAGACATCGGCTAGGAAAACCAAGACACTAGTAATGGCCAGCCCATAATGAATGTTACAATGACGTTGTCCTATTTTAGCGCACCTATCCGCTGACCCTTGATCTCGGTCTCTGCCTTTAAATTCTGCTCACTGCCCTTTTCTTCTCACATCAAAGTCGCAACGTTTCTGCTGCCTTAGTTGTTTTGGCTTTATCAACAGACTTCAAGATTTGAGGAAAAGGAGTTTCAAGGCATATATATAATTCTAGGACTTCAGATGGCATACAATAGAGCTTCTCTTCTTGCGCTGTTCGCGGTCATCATTACCGTTTTTTTCCCATTCCTAGAGGTGCTACCCCTGCGCCTCCCACGGCTGCCTCTCCACCTCCACCTCCCAGCCCTGCACCTCCCACGTCTGCCTCTCCACCTCCTCCTGCACCTCCACCTCCTTCCAAGGCAACACCTCCACCTGCCAAGTCTCCACATGTTCTTGCCCCTACACCTTCCAGCCCTTCCAGCCTTGGTAAGCATCTGAAATCGTTAAATTCTCAAATTTTGAATTAAATAAAATGAGCATCTCAACTACATATTCCAAAAATATATATATGCTTTGAAACATATATATATATATATATATATATATATATATATATATATATTCTTTCTCAGATGGGTTATTGTTTATGAGGTCGGAAGTTAAGATTTTGTTCATTTTATGGGATATTGTTTATTAAGTTAGAACTTTAGCTTTTATTCATTTCATTATGTAAATGTGTTAGAAAACCTGCACAGATGAATCTAGCTAGTAAAGGTTGAACACACAGCTTTGCAGAGCAAAAACACTAAAAGAAAATCGAAAGAATAAAAGAATGATTCATTAGAAAATATGTTACAATGATCATGATATAGCATTACTGGGTGAAGATCCCAAGGTAATGCCCTATAGTGGTGATCAATGAGAAGACTCAACACCTACAACAAGTTCTAGAGATAACTAGTCAGTTGCGGAGTTAAAGAAGGAGTAAATCATGCAAAATGAATCTTGCATGCAATCCCATGCTCTAACTAAGAGTCTGCATGTAGATGTGTAGTAGTTGCATGTAGTCGCATGCTCTAACTAAGAGTCCACTTGCATGCAATCCAATGCTCTAAATGAAAGTCCGCATGTAGGTGTAGTAGTTCCAACACCCCCCCGAACACCACTATGGGGAAAAATAGAAAATGGGCCCTGACAACTAAGGCCAAAGGTCACCCAAAATATAGTGCAACTTGTAATAAAATTGAGGAAAGAGGGAAAACCTCGTGGGAAACCCCCGCCCGCCCTCAAAATACAATGTAATCAAAAGAAAAGAGGAAGAAAATACAGTTGCTAAGCAACCGTGTCTTTTACTCTAAGACGATCAAGCAGAGAGAAAAACTTCTGCTCAGTGAATGTCTTAGTGAAGATGTCCGCAGTCTGTTCTGCTGAGGGACAGAACTGCAAATCAATGACCTGATCATGTACTAAGTCTCTGATGTAGTGCATATGGATCTCTATGTGCTTCGTCCACTGCCGTTGTACTGGATCCCTGCAAAATTTGAGAGTGCTCTGGTTGTCACACCAGATGACAATGGGCTGGCGAAACGGAACGCCCAACTCAGTGAGGAAGTGTTGTAGCCACAGAGCCTGAATGGTGATGTTGACTACTCCTCGGTACTCGGCCTCAGCTGAAGAGAGAGCAATAGCAGCCTGCTTCTTGCTCGACCAACAGATAGGGCCAGATCCTAGACTGAGTGAATATTTCGAGGTGGATTGTGATCAATGTTGTCTCCTGCCCCAATCAGAATCTGTGAAGCCAAGGAAGATTCAATGCAGTGCCTGCTACTTAGTGAATCCCGAAGGTGATGGTGCCCTGCACATATCAAGGATGCGTTGCAGCATTCCGTGTAGCTCATGCGGCTCCTGCATGTATCTGGAAACTGCCCCTACTGCATATGAGAGATCTGGTCTGGAGTGGGCGAGGTACAATAAGCTCCCCACTAGCTATCGGTAGAGAGTGCTGTCAACTAATGGAGTGTCACCTCCATCCTCAAGGCGAACCCCAGACAGAAAAGGAGTCAGTGCTGGCTTGCAGTCAGCCATGCGAAATCTCTCGAGGAGATCCCGTGCATACTTAGCCTGAGAGAGTTTGATGCCTATGGCATCCTGGCTAATCTCAAGACCAAGAAAGAAGCGCAATGGACCCATGTCCGTCATCAAGAACCTATCGTGCAAGGCCCTCTTGACTGTAGCAATGGCTGAAGCCGAGCTGCCAGTGATTAGGAGATCATCTACATACAAAACTAAGATAAGAAGAGAATCATGTGTCTTAAGCACGTAAACATTCAGATCAGACTTACATCTTTCAAAGTTTTGTGATAAGAGAAAAGAATCCATTTTCGCGTACCAAGCTCTCGGGGCCTGCTTAAGGCCGTAGAGAGATTTCTTCAATCTGCAGACCAAAGATGAATCCTGAATGAAACCATGTGGCTGCTCCATGTAGATCTCATCAGATAGGTCTCCATGAAGAAAGGCATTCTTCACATCCATCTGATGTACTTCCCACCGCTGGGCAGCCGCAATGGCAAGTGTAAGGTGTACGGAATCCATATTTTCTACTCGAGCAAAGGTCTCGTCATAATCAATGCCATGCACTTGTTGGAATCCTTTAGCTACTAGCCTCGCTTTCCGTCTGGTGATTTGCCCATCTGTAGCACTCTTGGTCCTGTAGACCCATTTGCATCGGACAAGTTTCCTTCCTGAAGGAAGGGGGACCAGATCCCAAGTCTGGTTATCAAGGAGGGAGTTATACTCCTCCTCCATGGCGGACTCCCAAGATGGATGCCCAGCAGCCTCAGCATAAGACTGTGGATCAGAAGACTGAACCAAATGACAATGCTAGGAGGGCGATGGTTCGTTCAGTGGCAACGAGGACAAGAGGAGGCTCAATAAACTCTGAGCTAGTCCTTTGTAGATCAGAATTATCCCCCACAAGACCATTTCTAGCAGCTGGTTGGTCTTGTGCATATATCTCCCGTAAGCTCCTTGTTCTCTGATTTATGACAGGGGAATATGATTCACTGCTGGAAGCCCGATATGGGCTTGGATGTGGATCATCATTTGCATGCACTAGATTTGTATCTGAAGACTCTGTCTTTGCATCTGCATGCTCTTCCTCGGCATCTGCATGATCTGTATCTGCATCTGAGTGCACTGAGTCATCATCTCGGACATGAGGTAGATAAAAAGTGTCTGCATGCGGCGATTGAGGTGCATGCGAGAGACTTTCCTCAAATTTGACACTTTGCTCAGTGATGAGCTTGTCCATAGAGGGAATAAGGAGTCGATATCCCTTCACACCATCAGGGTATCCAACAAAGATGCACTCAATGCTCTGTGGATCAAGAGCTTTCCTCTTTTCGGAGGGGATCCGGGCTCATGCTCGAGAGCCGAAAACACGGAGGTGAGTGATCTCTAGTTTAGTGCCGCTCCAAGCCTCAAAGGGGGTCTGATTCTTGATAGACCTATGAGGAGATCTGTTCTGGATGTAGTTAGCACAATTAAGTGCTTCAGCCCATAGCTTATGAGGAAATGACTTAGCATGCAGCATGCAAGAAGCCATCTCTTTGAGAGATCGGTTCTTTCTCTCAGCAACTCCGTTCTGTTGCGGAGTGTATGGAACTGTGTACTGCAACTATATGCCGGACTGAAGGCAAAGGTTCCGAAGTGCTGTGTTAACATATTCCCCCCCATTGTCTGTACGGAGGGCTTTGATTTTGCTCTCTGACTGTGTCTCAACTAGTGCTTTGAAATCTTCAAAGTGCTCAAAAAATTCAGATTTGTTCCTGAGAAGATACACCCAAGTATACCGTGAGAAATCATCAATAAATGTAAGCACATACATTACTTTGTTGATGGAAGGATGAGGAAAGGGCCCCATGAGATCACTATGGATCAGATCTAGAGGAGAGGATGCTCTATGAGTCTTGCCGGTGTCAAAATTTTCTCTGGGATGTTTGCCAAGAACACACCCTTCACAAACTCCTTCGGAGAAACTGATATTTGGTAAGCCTTCCACCATCTCATTCTTGCTTAGTTGTTGCATATACCTGTAATTTAAGTGACCAAACCTTTCATGCCAGAGCCTACTACTATCATCAGCATGTGTAAGCAATAAGGAGGATTCAGATTCAATAAATTCAGAAAATGTATACAGTCTGGCTCCATTGTTTACCTCACCAGTTGCAATTTTGGCGCTACTATGTAGATCATATATGTTTACTACATCTGGAGTGAATTCCACTCTCTTTCCAGTTCCGGAATGAGTGATCTGATAAACTGAAAGAAGGTTTACCGAATGTTTTGGAACATGAAGCACATCTTCAAAGCTTCCATGTAAAATTTCCACTCTACCTCTTCCAGTGACCTCAATAGGTGAGTCATCTCCCATGAGGATGGGAGGTCCTTTGCATGCATAAAAGAGGAATAGACTTCCTTTGCAGCAGCCATATGATGTGACGCACTAGAATCTATAATCCATGCATTAGGAGAAGAATTAATTGCAACTATAGCATGAAAATTATTACCTCTCTCGTGTGGCGGATCCTCAATTTTCTTCTTCGCGCCCTGAGGGATGTGATCCCCAAGGTTGTGCTTCTGAAGGATTTCTGCCATTTGGTCAATTTGTTTCTTCATGCAAGAGGATTTTGGATGGAATCCTCTTTGACAGTAGGTGCATTTGTTTCCTTTCTTACCTTTCTCATTTCTCGAGCCAGAGGAGTCATTGAAGGGCTTAGTGTACCCTTCATTCTTTGGATGGCAATGCGCTTTTCCCTTGTCTTTTTGCTGCTGATTTTTCTGACTTGAATCAGATCTGCGATGCTTATTGTGGCTGCTATCATGCACAGCAAGTGCATGCGCTTTTGGAGGTTTGATTTTCCCCATGCCAATGAGTTTATCTTGCTCAAAAATGAGGGACTCCATCAATTCTTTGAGAGAAGGCATAGTGTAGGATTTACCTGTTGTGAGCCTTACTGAATGAAAAGTAGACACAAAGACGGAGTATTCTGGTCCGAGCTTTGACATAATAGAGAGAATTTGGCGACTCTCCTCCTTGGATTTGTCAATTCCACAACCCTTGAGTTGTAGCAATAGATCATTATATTTGGTGAAGAAGTCTTGAATTTTATCATAGTTCCATGGATCCAATGATAGCAGCTCCACTTCGAGCATATGTCCTTTCATCTCATCTTGTTTCCCATAGAGATCTTCAACCTTTTTCCAAATTTCATTGGGAGTATTGTAGGCAAATAGATGAAACTGCAAATTTGGAGAGATGCACATGCATATGGATCCATGGGCCTCATCCATACGGTTGAGGTACCTGGATTTCTCTATGGATGAAGTGGGTTCCGCTTCTGTAGCCATGGTAATCCTCTACAACCATTTTTGACGAAGGTATCGAGCCATTTGATCTTTCCATTCGTGATAGTTGTAAGTTGTTATGATCGATGCTTTGGGAAACTCCATTTTTCTGTCAATCTTCGATCTCTGAGCTGTAATACCTACAAAATAAAGTACTGGTGCGCCTTTTATCTAGCAACCTGTGGGCACTGATACCATCTAAATGTCTTAGAAAACCTGGACAGATGAATCTAGCTAGTAAAGGTTGAACACATAGCTTTCCAAAGCAAAAACACTAAAGGAAAATCGAAATAAGAAAGGAATGATTCATTAGAAAATATGTTACAATGCTCATGATATAGCATCACTCAGTGAAGATCCAAAGGTAATGCACTATAGTGGTGATCAATGAGAAGAATCAACACCTACAACAAGTTCTGGAGATAACTAGTTAGTTGCGGAGTTAAAGAAGGATAAAATCAAGGAGTAAATCATGCAAAACGAATCTTGCATGCAATCCCATGCTCTAACTAAGAGTCCGCATGTAGATGTGTAGTCATTGCATGTAGTCGCATGCTCTAACTAAGAGTCCGCTTGCATGCAATCCAATGCTCTAACTAAGAGTCCGCATTTAGGTGTAGTAGTTCCAACATTGTAGAGAAACTACCATTGAGAGAATCTGTCAACGAGAGCAACTAAGGCTACAAACTAGGTAGTAGATAACAGGTAAAACAAATAAAAATAAAAGCAAGTGCATAGCCCTCAGCTCCATGGAAACTTGGAACAAACTGAGGAGCTACCGGATTGTGCGTTGCAGGGGTTTTGATTTTGTCTCCCGTGCATCGCGTTAGAATAAGGAGCTCCGAGAGGTTGTCATTGCACGGGTTTTGGTCTTGTCTATGGTTCATTGCGTAAAAAAAAAATGAAAAGAACATAATGAGGAGTTCTAACAAGGTGCAGTTTTACGGGTTTTGATTTTATCTCCTGTCCATTGTCTGAGCTTATTGGCGAAATCCAATTGTCTTAGAAACCCGAGGAGTAGAATTTTCCCTCGGAAAATAAATAAAAAAACATTTGCATAAATAAAAAAGCACGCAAATGCAAAGGTCAAGATCACCATCCCCGACGGAGCATATGTCATGGGTTCCAATTGTTCAATTGTTTCACACTACATGTGATGGTGCATAGCTACCCAAAGTGGCAGTTGCAGTTCTTCACTTTACCAGTTATTTTATTTTTAATTTAATTTTATTATTTGAGAGAATAATTTCGGCAAAATCACATAACAAATCATTTGTCGACGCGTTTTGAACCAACCAATGTGGTTCATCATCAGGAAAAGTTGAAGATCGAATTTGAGCAATGAGTTAAATAGGGACAACAGGCCATTCCATCAGCTAACTTTGACTAAGAAATGGTTAAACAGGACCTCTAACAGCTAGGTCTTACCAGGTCCAAGGTGAGGGACCTAAATTTTATTAATAATTCTATTTATTCCTTTATTTATTATTATTATTATTATATATAATATTAATTGCATTATATTAATTGTTAATGTTAACATTATTATTACTAATGTATTTATTATTTATTTATCATTATATAATATTAATAAATATTATTTAATTAATAATTAAAATAAATATAATGGTAAATCTAATTATTATATACCCATCATTTAACCCTAGAACCTAAAATAATGTTATTTATTTATTATCCTATAATTCATTTATTTATAATATTAATAAATCTTAAATAACATAATATCTTATTTACCATATGAAAATATTTTTATTAATAATATATTAAATATACCAATATATTAATATCAATAAGTATTATTTATTTAAATAAAAATGGTAAAAATTGTTATTACTAATGTGTATATATTTATTTAATATTGTTTATTTAAATATTATTATTATATACTCATTATTTTATTACAAAGGTCAAATTTAACCCAAGATCTTAAAATTAATTATTATTTTATGAAAATATTTTTATTTATTATTTATTTATTAATATGAATATAGAATCTTAATTAATATATCTATTAATATAATGCATTTAATCATAGGAAAGAGTTTTTATGATCATATTCAATTTAATATATTAAATTACCAATAAATATTATATTTAATAAGTAATACTTATTTAAATTATTAGAATAAAAACGATGTTGAATATATATACCCATAATTTCATCAAATTAAAATTTAAACCTAGAACTCAATAAAACCTAAGAAACTATTATTTCTATTTTATATATGGATTTAATATTATTAATATTAAATTTTACCATTATGCTAAACTAATGAAACTATAAACTTTTATCATAATATTAGGATAAAGGGAAATGATCTTATCATAATATCAATTCTCTAGCTAATATTATTATTGCTAGGGCTAATGACGAATTATTTATAATCGATCAGCTATAACATTATCATAAGGAAAATTTTATTTTCTAGGAAAAGGGGTTAAAAGATTTAATTAAAAATCCACAACGGATTAAGGGAGGATAAAGGATAACGCGAGAAAAAAGAGAAGCAAGAATGAGGAGGCTAGGAAGACAGGGCTGGGATCCAGCAACTACTAATCTTCCAACCATCATCCCTATTAA
>APFE030423084.1:82472-113929 GCA_000404065.3 Pinus taeda | reverse complement strand
AACTGCAACTCTGGAGAGATGCACATGCATATGGATCCGTGGGCCTCATCCATACGGTTGAGGTACTTGGATTTCTCTATGGCTGAAGTGGGTTCCACTTCTGTAGCCATGGTAATATTGTACAACCGTTTTTGACGAAGGTATCGAGCCATTTGGTCCTTCCATTCGTGATAGTTGTACGGTGTTAGGATCGATGCTTTGGGAAACTCCATTTTTCTGTCAATCTTCGATCTCCGAGCTGTAATACCTGCAAAATAAAGCACTGGTGCGCCTTTTATCTAGCAACCTGTGGGCTCTGATACCATGTAAATGTGTTAGAAAACCTGCACAGATGAATCTAGCTAGTAAAGGTTGAACACACAGCTTTGCAAAGCAAAAACAGTAAAAGAAAATCGAAAGAAGAAAAGAATGATTCATTAGAAAATATGTTACAATGCTCATGATATAGCATTACTAGGTGAAGATCCCAAGGTAATGCCCTATAGTTTTGATCAATGAGAAGACTCAACACTACAACAAGTTCCAGAGATAACTAGTCAGTTGCGGAGTTAAAGGAGGAGCAAATCAAGGAGTAAATCATGCAAAAAGAATCTTGCATGCAATCCCATGCTCTAACTAAGAGTCCGCTAGTCAGTTGCGGAGTTAAAGGAGGAGCAAATCAAGGAGTAAATCATGCAAAAAGAATCTTGCATGCAATCCCATGCTCTAACTAAGAGTCCGCATGTAGATCTGTAGTAGTTGCATGTGTCGCATGCTCTAACTAAGAGTCCACTTGCATGCAATCCATTGCTCTAACTGAGAGTCTGCATGTAGGTGTAGTAGTTCCAACACATTAGGGTTTTAAATCTTCTCGTCTAGTGCAAGTGTGGTGATTCATGAAAGCTGCATGAATGGCTATGCATTCCTGTGGGTGGCATTGCTGTTTTCCTTCTTTGTCTGGCCATGAAGCATTTCAGCTACGCTAGATGTAAAAATAAATCGAGCTTTTCATGGGTTTGATTGTGTGAGCTGCAGTTTTATCTTTGGTAACATTATAGTTCGATTCTGTGAGCTTCAGTTTTATCTTCGGTAACATTATAGTTTGATTCTGTGAGCTGCAGTTTAATCTTCAGTAACATTATAGTTTATAATATTTTGGGAGTGCCTCACTCTTGGGAATAAACTTGTTCTTAATAGCGATTCGCATTTATACTCTGGTACCGTCAATATCATTTTTTCATATAATGCCAGCCATTCATTCTGGTCATTGTTTGTATAAGGATTCTTTGTTTCTATATGGATGTTTATAGCCAATTTTAATGAGTGGTTTTTTATATCGATGGTTAGGTTTATTTTTATCGATTTCATTGTTTAGGTTTATTTTTTCAATTTTATTATTATCAATTTGATTAGGATTTTTTAATATATGATTTGGAATTTGGTATTCCGTTTGTTATAATAAGTCGAGCTTTTTATGGATTCGATATTGTGTGTTTGCAGTTTTATTTTCGGTTATTTTAGTAACTTATATTACTCTGAAAGTGCCTCACTTTCTTGAATAAACATGTTCCTTATTAGTCCTTGTCATCTGGGAATGGCTTCAAAATGTTGTTTTTAGCATTAAATTAAGCTGCTTATCATCCCGAATAAGTAGCTATTATGAGGAATAATCAAACTTTTTGAACAACAATCCATTTGATCATCTTATTTAGCCTCTTCTGGAGGCAGGGAGGCTAAAAACATACGGTTATATCATATGTGCACTTCACATTTAGAAATTTAGAAATTTAGCTTCCAACTAATGCTAGCATTAAATCAAATGTCAATTATAGTATATTTCTTTATTATATGATACATAACCATCACTGCTATCTATGCATGCACAGCTGCCACGGCTTCATCGACAACTGCTATGGCTTCGACAACTGTCCTGATGCATTGAAGTTCTAACCTTTAGAAAACTGGATAAATTTATTCTAAAAACCTCACCGAAGCATGCAATCGCAAGAGTGGGAGCAACGGAGGAGTGGCAGAAATAGAGAGAGTGCTGGTTCCTATACCACGTTTTGGAGAATGAAGTTGTTTAAGCAGTAGGTTCAATGAATTTGAGAGTTGTTGAATCTAGAGAGCAAACAAACCTTAGTCCATTCTTGAGATGCATGCTATGACGTTTTATCACTATTTGTTACTAACTATATGGGGGCTAGCTATCTAGTGATTTTATGCGCAGGCTAGCTATCTAGTGATTCTATGCAAGCGCACACCCTTAATTATTCTATGCAGGCGCACACCCTTAATTTTTTTTGAAGGCAAGCTGAAATAATTGTTTCTATGCAGGCGCACACCCTTAATTATTCTATGCAGGTGCAAATTTTTTTTTGAAGGCAAGCTGAAATAATTGTTTAAATAATGCCTCTTGTTTTGCACATATTAAAAAAAAACAATATTAGGAGAAAACTGTACCTTTTGCACCTTTCTCTTCCAATTGGATTTGGAATTGCACCTTCTTGTTTTTCCTCTATAATCCCTCGTCAATGTTAAGGTGGGTGCATAGACAGAATATCAAGAACCTTCGTTGGGGTCTGCCTGATCTGGGTTTTGCAAGAAAAGCCTTGCCCCTGCGGTGCTTGTCCAGGTGACCAACAACTGCAAATACTGCGATGTTTCTAACATTGTGCTCTTCTTTGCCTTTTCTTAGCCTCTGCTTGCTAAGTTGAAACATTCTCAACCAGAATTTCCTCCAATTACATGTATTATCTCAGACGGGGTTGTCTCCTTTCCACAGAAAACTGTGAGGAAGCTCGGAGTTCAGAGAGTATCCTTCTCGACTGCCAATGCTTGCAGTTTCTGCCCTTTCTGCGTTTTAGTTTTGGTAGAAAATGGAGTATATGCAATAGTTTGATACAATCCAAGTGCGGTATTCTTCCTTTGGCAGTTCTCTGAACTGTTGAGAGAATTTGAGTAGGATAACGACAATAATTACTATGCTCACAAGTCGAGACAACACAAATAGACTCCCTTCCATGCGTCTCCTTGCAGAAGACGCAGCAGCTAGAATCCCAGCCTGACTCACCGCATAGATATTTAAAAACTTGTATATGCCATATGAATGGTTAGCATGATCTCCCTCTAACTGTCATCTACAAGGTTTGTCGGCAGCAGCTCAGATGTCAGACTGGAATGTTGTGGATCTAATGGCACTATCTTCATTCCCACCATCTACCACGTCAATCCGAACCACCCCAACATTGTTATGCATCATAGCAAGAACATTAGGGCTTTAAAATGGCATGTGACATTCCTCAATTCTTTCATCTAGAATGCCCATGCCTTCTCAGTTATTTGAAGATAGCCTGGTTAGGCAAAATTTTGCAAAACTGTTTTTCAAATTGGACCAAACCAACAATGTCCACCGACCTAGATGAACCACCTGACTGAACCATCTCGTTCTGCATCAGCCGCATGCATCTCGACGCCAAACCCTGACTTTGAATCGTATCTCCTTCACCTTCTTCAGCTGCAATGGTCGATATGTATACAATGGGTCATATTTTTGTTCTTAAAAACATGGATTGTCTGCTACTTCTGCATCTTCTTTCTTCGAAGTCACTGCAACAAAGACATGTCGGAGATTCTTATAGGTGAAGTGCAAGCCGCTCTAGAAGCCGATCTAGTATTAACAAATACCTTTGATGAGCTTGATCGTCCAATACTCGATGCACTCCGAGAAAGACTTCCACCTTGTATACTAAGGATCGTCTTGTTTTACAGACAGAATCTAGAAATGATAAAATATCTGACAACTTTGCAAGGTTGTGGACTGAAGAAATGGAATGTGTGAAATGGTTGGACTAAGCAATATGAAAACCTCCCACTCCTTTTTCATAGTAACTGGAAGTTATACACTAGTTACAAATTAAAAAATGAACCTGCATGGACTATATGTTTTATTTTATGAGTACCACTTGTCTCATTCTTTTCCATCAGATGTCTGCTGGTTTGTGATAGTGTGTTCTACCGTATCGGTGCACCGGGGGTTTTGTATTTTGTGCATCGATAGAGTGACAGGTAGTGACTTCACTGGCAAGAACCTTATGGTCGTGACCATACTTTTCAGTTCCCTGTCGCTTGATGTGAAGCTTCACGTGGTCACCGAGACTGAAACTTCCACCTCACTATCAATGAACACTACATGGGATAAACCATAGTTACCAAATTCGGCCGAATCGGCTTGAAAAATTCGAATACTCGGCAGTTCGATTCGGTTCGCTGACTAATACGGTTAAATTCGATTCGAGGGAAATATATTAGTTTTGATTTCTTTTCCCAAATAATCGGTGACTAATACGGTTAAATTCGATTAGAGGGAAATATATTAGGTTTGATTTCTTTTCTCAAATAATACAACTTACCTGGATGGACTTCCACCGACTATTATTTCCACGGATTAGAGAACATTTCTAATTTTTTTTGCTGGAATAAAGAATCTTTAGCCAACATGTGTCCATGCAGGTCGCTCTATGTTAGGGTTAAGATTCTATTTATAGAAATAAATAGATTTTAGATGATATATAAAGAAGAAAAATAAAAAGTTAAAAAGGCAGAACAAAATAGAAGGTAAAATTGATATTAGAACATTTTTGTTTTAAGTAACTTAATTTTAAGTAATTAGTTTATAAATAAAAATAGAAGGTAAAATTGATATTAGAACATTTCTGTTTTAAGTAAATTTTAAGTAATTAGTTTTTATTTATAGAAGGATTGATGTTTGGAGAGAAAAGATGAAATAAACATTTGTTTAGATAATTTTATTCATAAAATTGTTATATTATTTAAAATTAATAAAAAAATATTGATAATTCAAAATAAATTGTGAAAAAATTAATAAAAAAAATGTTTTTATGATGTCTATTATCGATTTTTTTGCGAATTAAATTTTTTTCATTCGAATTTTTATCGTATCGCGAATTCGAACTTGGTAACTATGGGATAAACGGCAATCAGATCGCTTTGTTTGGGATAAACGACAGCCAGATCGCTTTGTTTTTGGGTAATATATTGATTTATTAATGTGTGGGTTGTATATATAATTATATTTGTTCGATTCAATGAATGGCTCCACTTTATAGCAGCGGGTACCAGCGTCCTGCAATGTTGGTTATGTGTTTCCATATCCAGGCTTATGCTTTTCCGTATTCCACCGGAAATATTGTTGTTGCACTTGTTGCACTGTTGTTGAAAATACATACATAATTATACATAGTTTCAATACTTAAGTTCAGTTAAGTTGAACCTTATAAATCCAATCATATATGATAAATTAATAATGTTGGGAAATGCTTAGTTTTGCTTATATACTAAGCACCCTTTCACTGTGTTTGTATTTGCAGAATTGGTCTTGGGAAAGCATGGGATGTATAATACCTGGGCAAGCAAGCTAAAATGAATACCTTCAATTTTTTTACCAATCTGCACGTACTTTTTTTTTTTCTCTTTAATTTTATTTTCTTACATCTCCAAATGCCTTGATCGCAGATGCATTTGCCCGGACAGATAGCAAATAGAAAGCCATGATGCATTTTTTGGACAGGCAGCAAATGTAAAGTCAAAAGAACTCAGCCAATACAATTTGTTTGTTACTTGTATCAGTTTCACATGAAGCCTATGACTGGCACATTATCAGTTTCCCAGGAAAGCTACGACTGGCACATTCACTGAAATTCGATAAACTAGATCTGCGTCACTGAAATTCGATAAACTAGATCTACCACATAGATCTACCACTTGTAAATCTAAAATTTTATCGTAAAAGTGCTTAACGGCAGGGACTTGTTGCTTGCAGCTCATCTCGTTTCTATTTTGTACTTTGTACGGTTAATATGAATTTGTACGGTTAATATGAATTTTTAATATAATATAAGGTCATTCCGGTCAAGATTTTTGTACAGTTCAGATGAGGCAATTTGTATTGCATTAGTCTATAACGAGACTTTTTGAAAGCCTTTCTGGCAGATTTTTCCGATCAAAATCCGGCAGCAATTCACTGGAATCCCAAGTTTGATAGCTAGTTTCTGCACAATCAATGGCTCCCATCTGCACAATCAATGGGTTTTCCAAGGCGCTGAATCCAAATATACAGTTAAAAAACCATTTTAGCTGCTAAAAATCAAGATTTAACCTCATTTCTTTTGCCGGATTCCGTCACCGGAATCTCCAAAAAATCGCATTATAGACAACTCCATTTGTATTAATTATATGAGCTTATGGTTTTTATACGGATGTTTGTGTTTATTTTTCAATTTTATTATTATAAATTCGTTTAAAGATTTTTTAATATATTGCAAAGAATCTGATAATAAAGTTGAGATATTTTGTAATATGCTTCATTCATTTTGTTCATGGTTTTTATTTAAATGCTTATGTTCACCGATCAATAATTATGAGAAAATTTGCATTAATTATATTAATATATGGCTTTTATTTGGATGTTTATGTTCACTTTCAATTTTATTATTAATAATATTAGTAATTCATTTTGATGACGATTATTATATGGATGCTTGTGTTCAATGTTCGGTTGTTAGGAGGCAATTTGCATTAATTATATTAGTCGATGGTTTTTACATAGATACACATGTTTACTTTTCAATTTGATTAAGGATTTTTAAATATATTACATAAAACTTTTTTTATAGAATTCAGATAGATTTTTTATTTGTTTTGAAAATACTTTTACTGCAGTTTTATATTGTTTTGAGGTTATAGATAATATAGTTTAAACAATGTTGGTAAGAAATTGTTATTTGTAGTTAAAGTAATTATTATTTCTAGTTGTTCATGGGGCTTTGGATTGACGGTGAATGGGTGTATTGTTAAGGCACTTTTTGCGATAGGTCACGGGTTCAAATCCCAATCGGTGGTTAGGTAGTATTATATAGAAAAAAAAATATTATTTCTGGCTTGAAACATATTTACATATATTCTAGATTTCATAAGAGAAATATACATGTTTGATTATATAGCTATTACAATCAAATTTATTATATCATTTATAAGAGTTAAACTTAAATGAAGAAGATACAATTCATTCATGCCAACTAGCATAAATATGTCAAGTTAATTTTAACTATTATTTATAAATATAATTAATTAATTATTATTATTTAAAAATAATTATACTACCTTAGAAAATTTATTGATAATTAATTAAAATCAATAACTTTTTATTTCAAATTATCACACCAAGTTTAAAAAATAATTATTACTTAATAAAACAATTTAAAAAAAACAAAATATACATTTTAAAGAAATTGGTCCTAAATTAAATTCTATTATATTAGCTCAGGTGTTTTAAATATTTATTGGTGGAGAAGTGTTCTATAGCCCAATATAGAATAGATGTGTAGATCTAATATAAGTATGTAAATAATAAAGTTAAAAGTGATATTGGTGAATAGATGTGTAGATCTAATATAAGTATGTAAATAATAAAGTTAAAAGTGATATTGGTGATGAGTGCAAACATTTAAATGTTGGTTCAATTAATAATAAAAAGTTAAAGTTAAAAATCAATTTGTTATATTTTGATTTTGTGAATAGGTTTTGTTACAATACCATGGGCCAATACCATGGCTTATCTGCGTATGACCAAACTTATTTCACAACTAAAATATTTTATAACAATATGACAATATTCTTAACCATGGATATTCACCTCCATTTTACCATGGGTATTATTAACTTGTAGTTTAATTAGGCTTTGTGATAATACCATGGACCAATACCATGGCTTACGATTACCACATGCCCCAAAAAAACGTAACTTATTTCACAATTAAAATATTTTAGAACTATATGAAAATATTTGTAACCATGGATATTCACCCCCACTTTAGCATGGATATGATTGACTTGTAAATATATATTTTTTATAACACCATGGGCCAATACCATGGCTTATCAATACCACATACTCAAAAAACATAACTTATTTCATAATCAAAATATTTTATAACAATATGACAAGATTCTTAATCATGGATATTCACCTCACTTTGCCATTGATATTATGAACTTTAGGCTTTGTTATAATAAAAAATCATAACTTATTTTCACAATTAAAATGTTTTTCAACAATAGACAAGAACCATTCATATTCACCCCACTTTATTATGGATATTATTAATGCGTAAATAGGTTTTGTTCCAATACCATAGGCCGATATCATGACTTATCAATACCACATGCATAAAAACCATAACTTATTTCACAATAAAATTATTTTATTTTAATTTAATTTTGTAACATTTTTTTAATTGGAGCTAAAAGGAAAATTGTTATAATTACTTTTGACATATATCTAAATCCTCTATCCTAAAAATATTCTCATATAAATTAAAATAATATTTTAATCAAACTGAAAATGAAAATACTTTCATATTTAAATATGCAAAATTTATATAGCGTAAATTAAAGCCATCTTAACTAAGGGTCCATGTGATGGCAACAAGAAAAGTTAAGGGAAGAGAGGGGAAGGATCCAAGTGATGACAACAAGAAAAGTTAAGGGGAGAGAGGGGGAGGTTAGAGGGAGGGAGATAGTGACAAGGAGAGAAGAGAGAGAGAGAGAGTTGGAGGGGGGAGAGAGGGAAGAAAGAACAAAGGAGATATGGAGAGAGAGTCAACGAGAGAGAATATGAGGGAAGAGAGAGGGAGACACAAAAATGGAGGAGGGAGAGAGAGAGAGAGACAGATGGGGGGAGAAACAGAGGGAGATGGGAGAGAAAGGGAGGGAATATATATATATATATATATGATTCAAAAGTTCATTAACTTATATAATTTATAGTTTGTTTGGATTTAATATTATAATTTATGGCTAAAATCAATTAAATTTTGTATCAATAGGTTGGTTTTAACTAAACATATTACAAAATGTTAGTAATTTTAATTTTATTGTAGTTACTTTGTTGTGGTTATATTACACCCTAATATGAAGCATGTGGTAAAAATATTTCACTCTCAAATAAAATATTCCAATGTCCATATGAACTAACATAATTTTATATCAACTTTAGAAAGATATATTATTTACAAATTTTTAAAATATTTTAGTACATTTTATTTAATACATAAATAAATTATTTACTTACCATGTTAACTACTTGATTTCAATATTTAATTTTACGCGCACACACATATAGAGTTTAAATATCCATGTTAAATAATTTATTCCAATATAAAACTTTATATATACTATCATACATTATCTTAACTCCATATCTATAAAATACCTAGAAGGATCAAATCTTTCAAGATCCAAACTTCCTTTTGAGTATCTAGAGAGATTTGATTCCTCTCATAAATTTGTAAATACTTAGTTAAGATGGATCTGTATTGATTCTTAATAATATTATTTTTATTATATAATTTCACATCTCTATATATAAAAGTATTCTCATTTTTACTTCATATATAAATTTTTTTGAATGTTTCAAAAGCTTATAATTTTCTTTTCAACCAGTACACAAAACTCATATTAGTGTAATAATGAATAAAAGTCATCATATATCTATTTCAATTTGAAGAATGAACAAAAAAATGGTCCATACAAATAAGAATGAATCATTTCAAACTTTCTATGTGCTATAAAAGTATAATCATGACATGGTTGTTTGATATGTTTTCATAGGATACGAGCATCACATTGCTTTAGTTTCAAACTAATGGCTGGAAACCTAGTGATACCATTATTTTTTAGTGTCATAATTAATATATCCAAACCTTGCATTCCATAGAAGGATAGATGAAAATGTAGGTTCATTTTACTAAGAAAGGTATGAATAATTATATGCATAAATAGATGTTCTCAAACAATCTTTCCTTCTCTACTCTAATCATGACAACTCTATTGTCAGATGATTAACTTATCTCTAATTTTCAACCAAATATATGAATAGAGTGATCTTGTTGAAGAATATGAACACAAGGAAATAGATTTGTCTATAGTTTTAGAAGGCATATTACATCACAGAAATAAAATCAAGAAGTTTAAGCCCGATGGTGTGAAGTCTTGATGGCTTGATGGTTGACTAGTTTGAAAAACAAATTGCTCCATCTATGTTGTCATGGAGGTATTCAAAAAAGTCTTCCCAAAAGCTCATGACACGTTGCATTTGTATCAGGAAACCATGCATCTCTCCATGAAGAAAATAACTATGAACCAATTGTTTAGTTACTTCAATATAGCAATGGGAAACAATACAATGAGAAGATTCATGTGTTTTACCTTTAGGTGGAATTGATGTTTTACCTTCATATTTCTTTTTTTTTTTTCATTTTGAATATGTTTGATTCTCTCTCCAAGGTTTCTAGATGTTCATTCATCATCTTCATCTCTATTGCAGTCAACGCTAGTACAAAATGGACTATTAGTGACTACATGACTAAAAAGGTTAGTCACCACAATTAATTCAAGTGAATTACTAGTAAATTCAAGCAATTTAAGTGACCCAACTAAGAATGACTAAGTTTAATGACTAATTTAGTCTAGAGATAAAATATATGACTAGATAACAAGTGACCCAACTGAAAGAAACTAACTAACTTTAATGACTAATTTAGTCTAGGGACAAAATATATGATTAGATAATAAGTGACCCAATTGAAAGCGACTAACATAAATCACTAATTTTGTCCACGACTAAAATATATGAATAGATAATAAGTGGAAAAATTAAAAATGGTTAAATTAAATGACTACTATATTCCAAGAATAAAATAATGACCAACTACCAAGTACAACAAGTATATGAATTAGTCATTTTTAGTTATGCAACTCTGGAAATGGAAAATTGCAATTTTGGTACCTAAGTGTTACGTTTCACTAAATTTCAACAGTGCAAATGGACACAATGACCCCTTAAGACAAAGAAGTCACTTAATCCATCCACAGTGTTAAAATTTAAAGGCCCCTTTAAAGAGGTCTCTAAATATGTCTGCAATGTTAAAATTTTGGTAGATGGATTCAACAACCCCTTAAAAGTGTCTAAGAATCCATCTATAATGCTAAAATTATATTTTATACAATATAGAGTATAATTTTACAATATATAATAGTTTTATACTCCCATTGGAAAGAGGGACAAGAAACAGAGTGGTTTATGTCACCATCTTCTCGAACTCTACTTGAACTGTACCTAAAACAATATGATTTTAAGAAAGTAACCCATCTCTATAGCCATTATATATATATATATATATTATATATATATAAAGATTGGAAAAAAATATCTCATCATAGTTATGGTAAATTATATTCAAAATTAACATATTAATTTAATCATAAAATTATCCATAAAAAAATAATTTCTTACTATTGAATTTATTATTTATGTTAATGCCTTGTATTATAATCTATATTATAGTTTTAGTATAGTTAATAGTCCAATATTGAGATTTGTATTTATTTGGCTATAAAGTTTAATTTTTTAAACTTCGTTGTTTCATGTTAAAAGTGTGTTGTGTAATTAATCTTTGGATAATCACTCACATATTGACATTTATATTTATTTGGCAGTAAAGTTTAGTTTCAATTTTTTTTACTTGATGTTAAAGTGAGTTGTTTAAATCTACATTTAGTAAATAGACAAGATCTATGAACATTTTAGTTGGAATGAACCATTAAGTGTTTGATCGATAGTTTAAGGTGTCTTTTTTTTATGATCTTAGTCATAAAATGAAATATACTTCGAGGTGCACTCTAGCTTAACCAAAATTCGGAAACCATGTCCTATAATGTAACGAAAACCATGAAAACCATGTTTTGTAATGCATCGAAAACTGGTTATTCTTACGGTGGTGATGAGGTCGTCCAATCTAGTTTGATAAAAAAAAGTTAGAAACTAGTTCTAAACTTTCCATGAAAACTAGTTATTCTAAATTGTTTATGAAATTGGTTCTCCCACGCCAAAATCTATACCTTAGGTGGTCTTTACCTTAGGTGGTGTTGATAGTACTGGACCTACCAACATGTCAAGGGGTTCTCTTTGGTAAGAGGTCCCAACTAGACCTTAGACTTTTTAGTGTAGGAGTCCCAGTGGTGCATCGTAAGGTAATGCCTTGATCGCGGTGTTGCACAAAGGCAAGTAGAATAAATCTATCAGCAGCAAGGGTGTGAGTAATGCAGTGAATCAAAGAAGGTGTATGAAATGGATCAGTCCCAACTCAGCTAAGAACACACAACACAAAGGACATGGAAAGCTTCCAGCAGAGCAATCCACTCGAATGCGGCAATCACATCATCCAAGTTAACATAACACATACAACACTCATAGATCACTCTAAGACGAGTGTGATGGTTGTTATAGCAAGGTTCAAGTGAAAGGTCTGTCTGATGTCCAAAAGATCAGTTGACATGGATGATGACAACATTAACAACATATGCAACACATTAACAACAAGATTCATATAATTGCATGTGAATCAGTTCATACACAAGTACATAAGTTACACAACACATATCATTAAAGCAACTGGAGCAGTCCAACTACAATAACAACATATGCATGAAAATGTGCTATATCTTATTATATAAAGAAGTGTAAGTCACAATCATACAATAAATCCATGTAAACATGCTAGCCCCAATAGTGGAACGTTATAGCCATGTCCGCCTGCTCCTCCAAAGAGATGTACTAGCTCCGTGTAATGGAGAAGCTAAGGCACATTACAATACTATCCAAGCCTTCTTCAAAATAGTCTTAGTAGAAGCTTGGCTGACCAAAAGCCTATACAATAAGTTATGAGGGACTATTTATAGCAAAGGGTGGCATGGCCCTTAACAGTCGCCTATGTGACCATTCAACTACCCTCATGACTCTTCACCTTCTCTATCACTGTTACATCCACTCTTGAGACTTGAATTACACTTGACATGACTCAACATTACAATGCACATGTACCCATGTGAACAATAGCTTGGACAAGCCAAACTAGACATCATTCGGACATAGACAACCATAGAAGTCCAACTGCTCGGAATCCTCATGCTGATCAACAGTGACATATTGGTGCCAATATTAGTAGTCCTTGAGAGTGTCCATGTGTTCTGCTATGACATCCATTTGAAACCTGAACCTTGCCTCCATAGCATTTGGGTACTTTACTCAGGTTCCTCTGTCCAACTCATCTATGAGCATGCACATCATTGTCTTTAGTGTGGCCAGACCAACAATGTACTTGCGCATGATATCTACAATGGTAGGAAAGTCTGGGTTGGTGGTAATCTGTATCAACTCGTTGAAGTACGAGTCAAGCTCTTATTGGACCTGCTTCTTGGTCTTCGCCTAGGTGAGGGTCCCAAGTAATGGGATCACATGAGTGTGCACTATAATGTCCATGCTTTTGAATACTCATGCATGGGAAGCATGTGTGCCAGTGATGAGTTGTGGAGATGAATGACTGCTTGATGCACGGTACCAAACTTGGAGTACAATGCTCACATAACTATGCCCAAGGACAATACTTCATCCAGTATTTCCTTCTTCAGTTCAGCTCAGCGAACATTGCCACCAAGTCTCCTTCATTCTTGGCAACCTGTAGTTCCTTCGCAATTCACTCATTCTCAACTATGAGAAAACAAACACTTGAGCTAGTGGCTTCGGCATACACTCTAGTTGCATCAACCAACGCAACTAGATGCTTGTGCACATCAGTCACGATCACTTCCTTTTCAAATTGTGCAGGGGATGTTTGGTCCTCCCGAGTCTATACTCTATGAGACTACGCAAGTCTATGATGAGATTCATCAAAGGAGATGTTGTGCATCACTGCTTCTGGCTAACCACCAAGGATCTCAGTACCTCCTTGTTCATTTGAGACTTTATCATCATCTAGATGCATTGAAACGGTTGAGTCGACCTCTCTTTGGTGAGGCATGAGGTTAGTGTCTTGTTCCAACTCATGCTACTCCATGTTTGCATCTAACTGTTCAAGACCTTCTTCTATCTCATGAGCAAATTCTTGCCCCTATCAGGGTTCACCCTATTTTCTTTATGCCAGCTATTCAAAAGAATCAACTCCTTGAATGAGCGTTGCTTCGTCTGTCCGCACATGATGCACCCCTATTGAATCTTCTACTGCTACGCTTCTTTTTCCTGTTAGCATAGCTCTCGTTCTTTCCGGAGTTTCTCGCTCAGCTCATGCAACTCCTTCTCCACTTCTTCCATTCTCTTCTTATGTCTCTTCCTTCGTGCGATTCGCTTGTTGTTCTATTGCTTGTTCTGTTGAATAGCCATAGCTTCTTGTTCTACAAGTGGTTTTGCTCAAACTTGCAACTTTTCTCCTCTTCCATGCAGTCGACAATCTTTCTCTTCCCTTTGTCACACATAAGTATGCTTGGCTCTACTGTCTCTGTTGCCTATCATTGACCATGCCAACTACTGGCTTGTTGGTGCCTGACCCAGGGTCAGAGATGATTTAGCCAAACAAATCCTGGTAGTACTGGCCCTTTCGGCAATAGTCCGTGGAGCACGAACTAAAGTCTCACTGGAAGTAGTATGGGAGGGTGCTAGAACTAGGTTTCTGCATCGTGGATATGTCTAATGATTTCAAGTGGTCCGCGGTTCGACCTTGTGCGCACTTACCCTTACCTCACGGCCTGAGATACTACCTTCGTGCAACCTTACTCGAGGCTTGACCAATGTTATTACCCAAGTCCTTCCTTGCAATCAATATTAGGTGATTAACTGAACTTATTTGTTTAGTTATTCTTAACAATATTCACAATTCATGGAAGTGCGCACAGTAAATAAACAATATAATTGCAATTAACATCAAACATGTAATAACTCAGAACAGACACATAGTATTCTAATAAAACTTCTCTTTATTATTTTCTTCCTTCTATTACAGACTTCACACTACCCTACGCACTCAGTTGTAGGGGTCTGTGCACTCAGCTGCGGACTCTACTAGGCCTCTATGCACTCAACTGAGGGGTCCACGCACTCAGCTACGAACTCTACTAGGCCTCCGTGCACTCAGCTGCAAAGCCTCTTCCTACCACTATGACCCAAGACACTTAGACTCTTGATCTATGCTTCACTATCGTCTAGATTCCATCCGGCTTTTCCTTTGCTTGTTAGTTTTTTTTACAGCTTAGAGCCTCACCCTATTTATACAATTCCATGGTCCGCAGACCATAGGTAGACTGACACTACATTCAAAACTTATGGTGGACAACCCTATGACTCTAACATACAATTTGCGCTCCGCCCTCGCAACTCATGGAGTTTTTACAATAATAACAACTCAAAACTTGGGCTTTAAGCCCCAAAACATGTCGTGGGGAATTCCATGCCCAGCAGGCCCCCAACAAAAACATCATGACTCACCCTCGATTCACTCTTGATGTCTACAGCGCACTGAGTTGCTGCTTGCCGAACCTATTGCATTCTTCCTTCTAAGACCTCTATTTTTGGCGTACTACACTACATCTGTTCATGCATCCCCTGAATCTGCATGAGCTTTCCTTCAATACCTATCGTGATTATGAAGGCTTCATCAATCCATGGTTGGGCGCGTGCTTTAAGAACTACTTCCTTATGGCATGCTGCATCCACCTGCTCCTTTAATGCCTTGGCTTGCTGCATCCTTGCAAGCACTGAGTAAGGACTATTGTTTGTGTAGTCCTTCTGATGTTGTCATACTGTTGTTGGAGTTCGTATGCCTTTATCTCTAGCCGCTGGATATTAGGGTCCTCCTGCAACGTCGTGAGGACCTCAAGCACTTTTTCCAACATGTTGGTACAATTGCACACTGCACCTCCAATCTCTTCCAACCCTGTTGTAATAGCACTGGCGTGCTGTTCTCTAATCTCCAGGGGAGTGGAAGGTTGTGCCTTCAACCATAGCTCTACAATCTAAAGGTTCAGCTCCAACTGAACCTTTGTTGTCTCTTCTTTCACATGTGGGGAAAACTATGAATCTGTGCCTCTACTGGTAGATCTACTACAATAGCCAGCTCTAGGATGCGTCAGCAAGCGTCATCTACTGTCTGCACCAACCTTTGGTTTTGCGACACCAACTCATCGTGCTGCAAGTTGAGCTACTCCATATTGATCTTCTGTTCACTAAGAACTTGGATCGTGTGGTTCCCCCTAGCACACAGCTCTGCTATTATTCCGTCCTGTAGTTGATAGAGCATTTCCCTGGGAAGGGCAGCTAGATTAAGGCCAAGGCCTTTCATCATGCTGACTGTCATTTGGTCCATCACATCTATTGATACTAGCGGTCCCTCTAGCAACACTATTGTGTTGGCCATCCTCACATGCAACATCTGCTCTGCTGTTGAAGTGCTTGCTATGACATGGGTAGACATGATACCTTCATGAGGGGGTCGTGCCTCTAACTCTTGTAGTTGTGCCCTAAAAGCCCCCAACAAACTCTGGTGCTTCGTAAAAAACTCTTGGAGTACTTCATTGGTGACATTGAGGACCATCTCGCGGATGTCATGGAGATCACCTTTAGTTAAGGTGATCGGGTTAATGGCTAGCTTCGAGGCCTTGACCTTCTTTCTTGGACCCGATCTTTCTGCGAAGCGCGACCATTTGAGTTGTGTGAATGTGGTCCCTGGGTCCACGCTCTCTTCTGATATTTTGTGCCCTCTACCTCTTGCCCTGAGGATGTTGCTTGGCCCTCCTCTACCTATACTATTGCAGCCTCTATTGTCTATGTTGTTGTTGCTACTTTTACGGTCTTCTTCTGCTCTATGGCTTCCTGTGCCGCTTCGCAGACTTCCCTTACCTCGTTTGCCCTTTTTGTTTTTCCTTCTCTCGGCCAGTTGGGTGACACGTAGCTTGGCATCATCCTTCTTTTTTTGTGTTGTCACCTTCTCCAATTCTGCCAAATCTGGGGTGCACCACTCGGGAGGCCATGTCTCTAACACATTAAAGATTGCATCGTCAGTGGCTATAAATGGTAGCTTTGTCCACTGCTACACCATATCCTTTCGCACCCTAATGTATATCTTGTGCATATCCACCTTGAAGTCTGCAAAACTCTACAGACTATTGTGCACCATAGGTGACAGGCGCAGCGTCCTACTGATCCACATTTGGATGCTTTCCTCCATGAGCACCCAAAAATGTTTTCTTTCGTGAATCTGTTTCACATCCTTGGTGGTCCAGAGCGAAGCATACTTCGCGGCCTATGTTATGTCTCGGTCAATCTTTAAGAACTGGCTATCCTTCGGCAGTTCTACCGCTACCAACAAGATGGTTAAGAGCAACCACGCTTAGTGAAAGGTCTTACCGTGCTCCTAGGCCTCACGACAATTTATCAAAAATTCCTCGTACAGGAACTCAGCCCAGTTGAACTGGACCCCCTACATGCATTATTTATCCAACGCGACCACCGGCGTTGGTACCTCATTGACGCGACATTTTCTCATCACTTTTCCAACCAGGAGTTGGGTGGCTATGTGCACCCGTTTATCATTGATACTGGTGATAGTGTAGCCCCTATTTTTCTTCCCCAGCTTATACTTTGCCTTCATGGCCTCTGCGAGAGCCAAAACACTAGTTTTCTCGGCTATTGTCATGTGGTCCTTTCCCTTATAAGGAAGCCTAGAAATTTGGTGGATGAGATTTATCATGATGGGAATAGGCTCCTCCATCCATACATACCCATCATGAACTAGGAAGAGCAACTGCCTGATGACGAAAATGGTGATGGGTACATGGTGGAAATGTGGTATCCATAACAAATGTAGCAACCCGACCTTTTCCACATCACGCAGCCATTTTTGCGGCTCCAATGTTATCACTGCCCCCTCTGTCTTCTGATTCATCAGATTTGTCATCTCTAAGTGCGATAACTTCTCGTTGTCCAAGAGGTCCCAGTCTTTAAATTTCATGGTGGGCACTTGGCCTAGGTGCAAGCCCTCAAATACAATGCCATCAGGGAGGAGCGGGGTCTTGATAGAACTCTTTGTTGTATCCAAATCCTTTAGTACCTTGGATTTTCCTTTCCATGGAGGGACATACGCGGGATGTTTTGCTGCATCTGCAACTTGCCTTTCCATCCTTGTGTTGGGCAGCAGATCCCCCACATAAGGGTTTTTGGGGCTTAAAGTCTGAGTTTGGTCAATGTAATGTAAAGACCCCACAAAATGCAGGTGTGGAGCATGAGAGTCTAGGGTTGTCCACCCTAAAATATTGTAATTTAATATAGAGTGTGTCAGCCTACACATGGTCCATAGACCATGGGAATGTATAAATAGAGTGAGGCTCTAAGGGTAGAAGGCACTTTTTAGCATTGATCTTAAGTGATATGGGTTTTTGAATGCGATATTCGCTCTGAGTCTGTAAGTCCGAGTCTTGGGTTGTAGGAGTAGGAAGAGGCTTTGCAGGTGTGTGCGTAGAGGCTTGGTAGAGTCCACAGATATGTGCGCAGACCCCTGCAGCTGAGTGCACAGGGTGGAGTTGGGATTGTAATGGAACTAAAGTTTAATCAAAGTTAAGTTTATTTGGAACTATGTGCCTCTATTCGTATATCTATATGTTTATGCTTCTATTATATGTTTATGCATCTCCTTAGAATTTATGGTTACGCTCACTGGCTATTAATGGTTAATGATTGATAAAAATATTAGGCCCACAAAATTAAGCTAAGATCCATAATAATAACATAGTAAGGTTAAAGGATTTAGACTGCACCTCTTCATGCTCTTTACAAAGCTACACGAAGATCAAACAGCTACGCAGAGCAGTGTGAGCATGGAGGATTAGTTCGCGAACTTCCCAAACTTCATCAAGAAATCCCTAGGGTGTAGAAACCTAGTTCCAACACCCTCCCATACTACCTCGGGTGAGACCTCAGTCTACGCACCACGGACTATTGCCGAAAGGGCCAGTAGTTTCTGGATTTGTTTGGCTAAATCACTTCTGAACTTGGGTTAAGCCCCAACAAGCCAATAAATGGTTTTATTGCTGGGATTGGAATTTGCCTAATGGATGTTTGATATCGGAACACTAGAATCCTACGAAGAAGGAAATTGAAGATTGGTTGGATCATAAGCTTCACAAGTTCATAACACAGGAAAACAAAACTTCGTAGATATCTGAGAAGAGGTGGCTGGATCGCTACATATATATGGAAATCCACGAGATCTTCTTCATGTCCTTCTCTTTAGAGCTGTATGATTGGATTATGAGGTTAGCCGACAGCCAAGGATGGTATAAGCTCTATCAACCCATAGTGTGGACTCCAAAGTTAGTGCACAGGCTAGAGGCATAAAAAGATAAGATCACGCGGGTCGTAGACCATTGGCTTGACTGGATAATAGGAGGGTTTATCACTGAATTTGTGATAGAAATGACTATAAGCTATAACGAAGCAGAAAGACGTTTTCTCAAGGGACCATGAGGTAAGTACATCAAATCTTTGAATACCTAGATTAAGATGTTTTTATGTGAAAAACAAGTGATGCGAATACATTAATGATTGGAATGACATGGAGTGGAAAGGTCTACAAAGGTATCGAAGGGTTAGGAAACAATCCTTTAATTCCACCTCTGCGAGTGAGCAAGGAAGAGCATGCTTGTGTTTCTCCAAGGAGTGTGGTCAGTTTGATAAGGCAACGGATTTCGTAGCTACCATCTCCACTTACACCACCACTCGCTTCACCCCCTTCACCTCCATCTTCACCCACACCACCTCCACCACCCCCACGGTTTAGTATGGTGAGCGCGATTAAGCTACCCGTGTTCAAAGGAGTAGGAAATGAGGACCCGGATCAATTCTGGTTCGTGGTAAGAGCAATGTGGTAAGCAAAAGGGGTTACAGACGATAACATTAAGAATGCTACATTTGTAAGCGCACTGCAAGATCACGCGTTGACATGGTATATCAAGCACTCAAATGATCACCCAAATGCAGGAATAGCGGAGATCCAGAATGCATTGAACTGGAGAATTTAGCTGGCCGAAATCTGAAACGCAGTCAATCATCAAATTTAAAGAGGTCGCGATTCTTCCAAGTGATACCCCACGAGATCTAGATCAGAGGCTGAAGAGTAATATCCGCGAGGCTAATATGACACTGACAGATGTGCAGCACCAAGCGTGGTTTGTGGCGTCTTTAACACCTCACCTAAGGATGATGTTGTCAAAATAGGAGCTTTAAACCCAGGCCGAAGCATTGGAAATGGAGATGAGGTTTCATGAAACACCGATACAAGATCCAGGGTTGGGAGTTCAATAGATTCACACATAGCTACAGAATCTCTACCTGGAAATGCAGAGCTTGATGTAGGATAGGGCACCGCAACTGGAGGCGCATGAGGAAGTGTGGTGTATAAAATGCAAAGGCTAGGTCCACGATAAGGATCACTGTCCGGTATTTGCGAACTACTTGGAAAGAGAGGGGCCAATGTGGTTGACACCAAAGGCACAAGCAGGGCCAAGTGCGGCACTTGTGCTCTAGTGCGTGATCTGTCAGGTGGGAGGAAAGCACATGAGAGACAACTATCATTTGTTGTAGAAGTATACACAGACTCTGCAACAGCTGTTTTGTAATTTCTATAGATAAATGGGTCATGATGAGCGTACTTCTCAAAGCTACGAGTTAATTATGGATCAGATCCCAGCCTATCGAATGCAGATAGAAATGTGAAACCTTGACCCAGTCGCAGGGATGGCCCACGCTGGATTTCAGGGGTGAGGTCGAGGACGAGGAGGAATGGGGCTAGGAAGGGGCCGAGGACAATTAATCTATTACAATTGCAGAGGACAGGGGAACTATGCTCGTGATTGTACCAACCCATCGATAATATATTGTTCGTACTATTCTAAATTTGATCATGAAGCAATAGATTGTCCTACGCTGATCACACAGATGCGCAAGAAAGGGGTACTTCAGCGTACTACGATGTAGAATATTCAAATGGTGAGGTCTGAACCATGCAAAGAAGACCCCAATCTAAACATGATGCTTAGAAGCGACGCAACCACAGAGGAAGATAAGGGGAAGCAGCCCGAGGAAGATATGTGGGTTTGCAAGGCTCCTACAAAGGAACCTAAGTTTGACTTGGAACGCACAAAGGAGATGTTTATGGAAGATAAGAAGAGCTTCGCAGAGGCCTCTACTTCAGGTAGTAAGGATCAACTAGAGACATGGATGGATCCTTCCATGCTAACTACCTTTTCAGAGACATGCATGAAGCTGCTACGCAATAATAGGGCAGTAAAAGGACTATAAGAACTGATAACTAGGTGCGCAGGGTCATGTGAACCACGCGTAGTCTGGAAGCTAGGAAAGCATACATTGTACACTGGGAGGGAGATGAGATTAATGGTGCAAATTGATGAATATGAAATGGATCAGGTAATCCTAGACCTGGGTTCGGACATGAATGTGTTACCAAAGCAGACATGGGAATTCATGGGCAGGCCCACATTGCAGTGGTCCCCTATTCAATTACGGATGGTGAACCAACAAAATATTTTGCCCATGGGGAGGTTGCAAGGGGTAACAGTTGATATCGAAGGCGCGAGCATGTAGACAGACTTTGAGGTGATAGAGATTGTTGATGATAGCAACCCTTACCCTATGTTGCTAGGGATAGACTGGGCCACTGATATGAGTGGAGTCATCAACCTAAAGAAGCGGAAGATGGTATTTGAGAAAAAGTCTCTACGCATAGTAGTTCCACTAGATCTAGCCGAAAGGAACGCACTACACTTAACCTGTGCGTGATGATGATAGTGACGATGAGCTAGATTCCATTTACCAGATAACAACGCAAGACCAGGATTGTGTGAACCCGACAGCAGATGGGAGAATCTCATGGGAGCACAACAATTCCTGTACTTCAGATTCAGATGAAGAGATAGAACACTGGCACAATCGGTTGCACGAAATGACAATGCTGAATCGCAACATGATGATTAGATCACTGTGGTGTGTGATGACCAAAGCAAGAGAAATACCAACCTATGATGGGGTGACAGGAGTGGAAGAATTATTAGACAAATTTGAAAGTGCAGTACTAGAATAGTAGTAGTACAGTGCGATGAATGGGCATTGCACGCCACACCCAAACGATGGTGGAATACACATCAGAAGACTATGGGAAATTGGCGTGAATGTAGAGGATAGATGTGCTTACGGTTTGGAAGTCTCCAACATCGAACACGAGCCAGGAAGCCAGAATGAAATAGTCTGTGCAACCACCTGGGTTGATGGGTGTAGCCGTGTGCTGTGCAAGAACGTCCTAGACTGAGGATCGAAATCAGAACCTAAAGCAGCAACAGTAAGAGCGACAAACATTCCATGTTAGTGCCTTCACAAAGCTATGCGGAGTCATGAACAGAGTTCACCAGGCAAGACGAACTGAATGGGACCCGCATGTACCAACAGTTCGATGGGCCTATAGAACCATAAGAAAAAACCGAAGCATAGAAATGACCCCAACACTGACAAGAAGAGAGGAAACTAGGAGAGTAGAAGAGAATCCCTAGACCACAGCTCCCGCAGTTGGGGTAGGATGCAAGGACCTGGGTAAAGGAATTAGGCAGTTACAGGAAGCCATTCAGCAAGGAAGATTGAAACTTCGCAAACTCGATGAATATTGGGCACAGCTAAGGAAGAAAAGCATGACATTGGATGAATAAATCAGTGAACTAGACACTAAAGTTGTGAAAGCGGGTTGCAAGAAACTAAGCATTATGGGGCCCAGTCTAGCCAGCCCTACTACTGCATTAGAAGTAGTTGCGACCGTATTAACATGGTCGTGACTACACCTTACTAAACAGGGGATCATACCATACAAAGAAGAACGCGACGCACTAACGGTTGCAAGGGTATTTGAAGGGTGCCCGTGGCTTGGGCTAGTAGGAAAATTGAATCCTTGCACTTGGGGTGTGACCACCTGACTATCTGTAGGAAGCACAATCTCAGCGCTCCAAGCAGTTGAAAAAAGGCATGGGACAATAAACGAGTCTACAGGAGATCTATGCGGGAAGATAGTTCCGCACAGGGCCAATATGTCACAGGGATCATGGTTGCACATAAGGGGCTGCACTGCTATGCGGGTAGGCTGGAAAGTGACCATTGGTGTCATTGTTCATGACAAGATGGCCAATTTAAGACAACGGGGAGTGGACAGTGGGCAATTAAGACATGGAGTCAGAACTAGATTTGAAACGATTTACTGCTAATATAGCATTAATGAGCCAGAAAAGGGGGGAATGGTCGAATTTGAATTTCAACAAGCCTATAAATCACAAGTAGTCATCCACCGAACAAACCGTGGCATCTTAAGGATTAAGTTATTGCACTATCCAATATATATGGACCCGTCATACTTCGACGCTTTGAGTGTAAGCCCAGTGTTTGCAACATTTTCAAAAGAGACACAGGATCTTTTAGACAGTATAATGTCGACAGCTAAGGAAATTCCCAAACAGGTAGCAGGACCAGTCTGGAAGTCACCGCAAAACCTACAGTTTGGTAAGCAACCTATGAAAGATAAGGGCAAGACGATGAATCTTGAGACAAAAGTTGGAATTTCATTTAAAAGTTTGTCCCTGTGCCACGTGCCCATGATGAAACTTGAAGATTGGGACCTCACAGACAACAAAAACTCTCTTGTAAAAATGCAACACAAGCTTCAGCAGACATTGAGTATACTGAACCAGGGATCGCAAGCTTGCTGCTCTTGCGCAAAACTTTCACACATTTGACATCTTAGTTAGAGCTAAAATCCTAAGAGTGGTCACTTTTTGTTAACCTAGAAGAGCAGATTGAGTATCATCTATTAAGCGAATTAGTAGGGGTAACGGAGCAGGAGCTTGAAGAAGTGTTGCAGGAGGCAATGACAGAGCATCAGATTGTAGTGTGTCACTCACATGGATGGCGGACTGCGAAGCCTTGTAGCGCGACTCGCCACACCGATGGGGTGACTCGAGGGCGAGTCATGATGTTTGTGTTGGGGGCTTGTTGGGCAGTGGATCCGTTGCATAAGGGTTTTTGGGGCTTAAATTCTGAGTTTGTTCAATGTAATGTAAAGACCCCGCAAAATGCAGGCGTAGAGCACGAGAGTCTAGGGTTGTCTGCCTTAAAATATTGTAATTTAATATAGAGTGTGTCAACCTACCCATGGTCTGCGGACCATGGGAATGTATAAATAGAGCGAGGCTCTAAGGGTAGAAGGAAGTTTTTAGCATTGATCTCAAGTGATATGGGCTTTTGAATGTGATATTTGCTCTGATTCTGTAAGTCCGAGTCTTGGGTTGTAGGAGTAGGAAGAGTCTCTGCAGCTATGTGCACAGAGGCCTAGTAGAGTCCGTAGTTGTGTGCGTAGACCCCTGCAGCTGAGTGCGTAGGGCGGAGTTGGGATTATAACGGAACCAAAGTTTAATAAAAGCTAAGTTAATTTGGAACTATTGCACCTCTGTTCATAGATCTGTATTTTTATGCTTCTGTTATATGTTTATGCATCTCCTTACAATTTATGATTACGCGCACTGGTTGTGAATGGTGAATGTTTGATAAGAATATTGGGCCCACAAAATTAAGTTAAGATCCATAATAATAATGTAGTAAGGTTAAAGGATTTAGACCACGCCTCTTCGCACTCTTTACAGAGCTACTCGAATATCAGACAGTTGCACGAAGTAGTGCAAGTGCGCAAGATCGATTCGTGAAATTCCCAAACTTCATCAAGACATCCCTAGGGTGTGGAATCCTGGTTCCAGTACCCTCCCATACTACCACAGGTGAGACCTTAGTCCACGCACCATGGATTATTGCCAAAAGGGCCAGTATTTTTGGGATTTGTTTGGCTAAATCACTTCTGAGCCTGGGTCAAGCCCCAACAAGCCAACACCTTGGTTTATTGATGAGACATGCTCCCTTTATTTTGTTTTCCAGCCTCTTTACCTCTATGTCCATTAAATCACCTTTCTTCCTTAGTCTTACCTAGTCCTTTTCAAGTTTGCGAAGTCTAAAGTTTCCCTGTCAAATTTCTTCCTGAAGTCTTATATGTTCTACTTCCCGTAGCTTTGTGATTTCTTTGTCCTGGGCTTTGCTCACTATCGAATCTATGGGAGATATTACGTGTGGATTCATCTTTTCATTCTCTTTAGAGATTACAAGCCCTGCTTCATTCCGCGGCCTTGGAATTTCTCTTGCAGTCAAGCTTTTGCACATGGTCCTATAGGCCCATCGAACCACTGGTACGTGCAGGTCCCAGTCAATGCGTCTCACATGGTGGACCCTGTTCAACAATTCACACATCTTGTCAAATGCTTCCCCGTGGATGATCTTTAGCGCACTTCATCTTTCCTACTACTGCATTTTGTTCCTGTTTTCTATCCTGGGAGTGGTGTGCGTTTGTGCATGTTATGTGCCATACGTCTGTACCCATCTAGAAAGGTGGGCGCACAAGCTGTTTCACCCCTCATAACCGGCTCTCATTTGTAGCTGGGGCTTTCAAATTGTATAAGAATCCCCCTTCTGCATTCGCGCCAATTCTCAAAACTGTGTTGGTGTGTACCCCACCATCTTGCAGGCGTAGTGCGTAGTGCCCATTTCAAAGCATCAAAACGTTGTTGTTCTAGTACTTCACTCTTAAATTAGTTCAGAAATTCATCCAGTGCTGTCAACCCATCATACCTAGGTAGATCCCTTATCTCTATTGTCACACAGTGCAATGATCTTACCATCATGTTACAATTGAGCATTATTACTTCGTGCAGCCAATTTTGCCATCGTTCTATTTCTTCATCTGAATTCGAAGTGCAGGAGCTTTCACGCTCCCATGAAATCCTGCCATATGATGTTGGATTCACCTAATCCTATTCTCACGTGGTTATCTTATAAATACAATCAATATCCTCATTACTATCATCGTCGTGCACCAGTTCAATGTATCGACTCCTTCGGCAAGATCTAGTGGTACTACTACGCGTAGTGATTTTTTCTCAAAAATCTTTTTACACTTCTTTAGATTTATGACTCTATTCATACTAGTGGCCCAGTCTATGCCTAGTAGGATGGGATAGGGATTGCTATCGACGACAATATCCATCACTTTGAAATCCGCCAGTGTGCTCGCACCTTCAATATCCATCGTTACTCCTTGCAATCTTACCATCGGTAAGATCTTCTATTGGTTCACCATTCGCAATTGAATAGGTGACAATTGTAGCATGGGTATACCCATGTGTACCCATGTTTGTTTCAGCAGTACATTCACATTCGATCCAAGATCTAGAATTACTTGATCCATTTCGTACTCTCCGATTTGTGCAGTCAATCTCATTTCCCTTCCTATTCGCAATGCATTCTTTCCAAGTTTCTAGACTACGCGTGGTTCTCCTGACCCCGTGCACCTAGTGATAAGTTCCTGCAGTCCTTTTATAGTCTTGCTGTCGTGCAACAGTTTCATGTATGTTTCCAGAAATGTAGTGAGCATTGAAGGATCCATCCCTGGTTCTAGTTGATCCTTACTACCTGAAGTGGAGGCCTCCGTGAAGCTCTTCTTAGCTTCCATGAATGTCTCCTTCACGCACTCCCAAAAAAATTCAGGTTCCTTTGTAGGAGCCTTACGAACCCACACACTTTCTTCTAGCTACTTACCTTTGTCATCTCTAGTTGTGATACCACTTCGAAGCACTATGTTTACATTCAGGTCCTCTTTGCGCGGCTCAAACTTCATCATTTGTAGGTTTTGAGTCGGGGGAGGCTAGAGTACTCCTTTATCGCGCAACCTCACTATCAATGTAGGACAGTCCTTCATCTCATGATCAAATTGGGTACAATATAAACATGATTCTCTTGTCGGATTTGTACAATCACAGGCATAGTGCCTTGGCCCTCCGCAATTGTAATAGATTGGTTGTTCGTGACCCCTTCCTAGTCCCATTCCACCTCAACCTCGTCTGCACCTCTGAAATCCACCACATTCCATCCCTGCATTTGGCTCGAGGGCTCACGTTTTGGTCTACACTCTATAGGCAGGGGTTCAATTCATCATCAGCTTGTAACTTCTACAGGTGCGCTCATCATGGCCTACTGACCTGCAGAAATTATGGAACAATTGTTGGGACGTCTATGTATACTTTTGCAATAGGTGACAATTATCTGTATTGTGTTTTCCTCACATCTAATAAATCGTGCACCATAATGTAGACACCACGCTCGGTCTTGCTTGTGCCTTTGGTCTTAACGGCATCGACCCTCCTCCCGTCAAATAATTCGCGAAAACTAGACAGTGGTCCTTGTCATGCCCCCAGCCTTTACATTTTATGCACCATACTTCCTCGTGTGCCTGTAGACGAGGTGTCGTGTATTTTTTCAAACTCTGCATTTCCAGAAACAAATTTTGCAGTTGCGCATGGATTTGTTGGACTACCAGACCAGGATCTTGTATAGGGGTCTCGTGCAATCTCATTGCAATCTCCAGAGCTTCTGCCTGGGTGGATAACTTTTGTTGTGATAGCGTCATCCTTAAATGCGGTGTTAGTGACGCTACAAACCATCCACGGTGTTTTCCATCCATCAAGGTCATGTTGGCTTAGTGAATCATACTATTTAGTCTCTGGTTTAGATCCCATATGGTCTCGTCTGAAAGCATCGCGATTTCCTTAAACCTGATAATCGATTGTGTCTCTAATTTTGGCCTGCTAAACTCCCTGTTCAGCGTGGCCGGGATATCTACGATCCCTGCATTTGGATGGTCATTAGAATGCTTAATGTACCACGTTAGCATGTGATATTGCAAGGCGCTTATCATCGTAGCCTTCTTTATATTTTCATCCATGAGTCCTTGTGCTTCCCATACCGCCCATACTACGAACCAAAATTGGTTAAGATCTTCATTCCCTACTCCTCTAAATACCAACAATTTGATCGCACTCACCATATTCAACTATGGTGGTGGCGAAGGTGGTGTGGGTGGAGATGGGGGTGACGATTGTGAAATTGGTGGTGGTGTAGGTGGGGGTGGTATGCATGGAATTTGTTGCCTTATCAGACTGATCGCACTTCTTGGAGAAACTTTCGTGAGCTCCTCCTCGCTCTCCCACGAGGGTGAAATTAAGGGACTAGTTTTTAATTCTTCACTACTTTCGTTTCTTTAGATCTTCCCGCTTTTCATAGTCCCAAACATTAATTTATTCGCATAACCTGATTTTCACACAGTATCATTTTAATCCGGGTATTCAAAGATTTAATGTAATTACCTCGCAGTCCCTTGAGGAAGCTACATTCCACCTCGCTGTAGCTGATGGTCGTATCTGCTGTGAACTTGGTGATAAATCCCCCTATAATTCGATCGAGTCAATGGTCCACAACGCGCACGATCTTATCTTCTAACGCTTCTAGTCTGCGCGTTAATTCTGAAGTCCACACAATTGGTTTGTTGAGCCTACCCCTTCCCTGACTATATGCTAGCTTCGCCATCCACTCGTATAGCTCAGAGGGGAAGGATGCAATAAAAATTTCATGGATTTCTGTATATAAGTAGCGCTCTAATCACTGTTCCTTTGATACTCGCAGATTGTTGTTTTCCTGTGCCGCGAACTCGTGAAATCCAACCACCCTTCAATTTCTTTCTTTGTTGGATTCTAGTGACACGACATCAGACATCCCTTATGCAGATCCTAGTCCCAGAAATAGAACCATTTGTTGGCTTGTTGGGGCCTGACCTAGGTTCAAAGATGATTTAACTAAACAAATCCCACTATTATTGGCCCTTTTGGCAACAGTCTGTGGAGCTCGGATTGAGGTCCCACTCGATGTAGTATGGGAGGGTGCTAGAACCAGGTTTCCACACCGTGGAGATGTCTGATGATTTCAAGTGGTCTGTGGTTCGACCCTGAATGCACGTCACTATGTGCACTTACCCTTACCACGTGGCCTGAGATACTGTCTTTGCACAGCCTTACTTGGGGCTCGAACAGTGTTATTACCCAAGTCCTTCCTTGCAACCGATATTAGGTGATTAACTGAACTTATTTGTTTAATTATTCTTAACAATATTCACAATTCAAGGAAGTGTGCGTAGTAAATAAACAATATAATTGCAAGTAACATCAAACATGTAATAACTCAGAACGGATACACAGTTTTCATATAAAACATCTCTTTAGTATTTTGTCCCTTCTATTATAGACTCGACACTACCCTACTCACTCAACTGCAAGGGTTTGCGCACTCAGCTGTAGACTCTACTAGGCCTCTGCGCACTCAGCTACAAAGCCTCTTCCTACCACTATGACCCAACACACTTAGACTCTTGCTCTATGCTTCTTTATCATCTAGACTCCATCCTATTTTTTCATAACTTCGTTCATTATTTTTCTTACAACTTAGAGCCTCACTCTATTTATACAATCTCATGGTCCGCGGAACATGGGTAGGCCGACACTATATTCAAAACTTAGAGCGGAAAACCCTATGACTCTAACATACAACTCGTGCTTCACACCCGCAATTCTCGAAGTTTTTACAATAATAACAACTCAAAAATTAGGCTTTAAGCCCCAAAATATGTCGTGGCGGGGTTCCATGCCCAACACCAACTCTAAGCCTAGGAACTCATGTTGGGCACAGACTGCATCTAGAATGTAGGTGGACATGTAAATATGTACATGCATGCCTTTGGGTGACTATCGAGCCTTCTTGACTTACTCTTTTAGCTGATGAGCTAGTATGCTAGACCAATTGCATGGTCTTCCATCTCTAGCCAGTTTGTCCAGCGCGATCAACGAAATCTGAGGGAAGGTCTCAGTGCTCACTTGGCCACTCAATCGACATGCGAATATTACAAAGTATTGTTATGCCCTCCTCAATATCTTTGTCTTATAGATCTGATTGGGGGTCATCCTAAAATGAGTTGGATTCTTTATTCAGTCCTTCATAATGTCTCTAGAGTGGCCTTTGTTGTTGGGTAAGCTGAATGGGGGTGTCATGAAGGTCATGGGTTTGTTCAACTGATACATCTCACCATAATCTCATGTCCAGAAGGTTGCAAGCTTCATCCCACTGACACTGCTCAAGGTCATCGTCTCAGGGTCAGTGTGAGAGAAGATCCAGTGAATCATCTCCAAGCATGGGAACGTGGGGAATCTGCATGGAATCTGGTATAAGCCAGACTTATGAATGTTCATATACACCTGACAGTCTTTAAGGTCTTCCCCAAAAGTACCTGCAAATGTTTCATTCACCACTTGCCACTTCAGCTTGATGTCCTTGTCTAGATACAACTTCATATCTTCATAGATTGGAAAACCAAAGGACACATGCTCAGCTGCTGCTCTAGCTGCCATGCCATCAGTGTCCTAAGATCCTATTCTATTGGAATCCATTGAGACAGATGAACACCTGAAATATGTAAATACAAGTAGCATGCATGGCAAGAAATATGTCAGTGAAAACAAAGAAAATCTGGTGAAGGACACAACACATACCTAGGAAACTAATGAGAAAGATTGCGCAAATTTCACTGGGAGGCTAAGTGACTGGCTGCCAGAATACACAGAAGGAAGTTTGGGCTATCTGGGACACTAGATTGGCTATTGGATTTACGAAATGTGCAGTCCAATTAGGTAGATGGTTGCTGGGACTACGCAATGTGCAATCCTAGTTGGGAAGGATTGTTGGCCAAGGGACAAATTTGCGCAATTTCCTGGGTCAAGCAGCCACTATCCTCTAGGAATGCATAAAACAGTCCAAGAAACTGGTGCTGGGCGAGAATGTGAAAATATGGAGAGAAAGGTGAGCCTTCCTTCCACAGATTGCATAATGCAGCCTTGGTGAAGGCAGAGACCGAGCCAAGGTTGGCCCCACTCACCGATGGGCAACTTAAAGCAAGTAAGTCGATGAAATACATGGTGATACTAAGTGATAACATAATTGATAAACAATGAATGCAAAATGTGAATGGAAGATTCAGCAAACAAATCAACATGCATGTGGGTGAGGTCGTTCGCTGGTTGGGCGAACGTTAGTGCAAAACAGTTTCATGCATGCGAGAACAGTGAGATAGCAAAGAAAATTGAAATATAGCTAGGACAAGCTATAATATTTGTAAATGATAGCAAGTATTCAAATAAATCAATCAAACAACACTCGCACAAGTGAATACACAAAAAGTGACAGAAATTCTGAAAAAGACAAGTTGAGGCCACTTACCGTGAATAGCTAAGACAGATGTGTCAAAGAGTCCTAGATGTTTGGAGAATAATTTCGGCAAAATCACATAAAAAATCATTTGTCAACGCGTTTCGAACCAACCAGTGTGGTTCATCATCAGGACAAGTTGAAGATCCAATCTGAGCGATGAGTTAAATAGGGACAGCAGGCCATTCCAACAGCTAAAATTGACTAAGTAACGGTTGACCAGACCTCTAACAGCTAGGTTTGACCAGGCCCCAGGGGGAGGGACCTAAATTTTATATAATTATTTTAT
>APFE030423084.1:51440-77272 GCA_000404065.3 Pinus taeda | reverse complement strand
ATTATAATAATAATAATAATTAAATAGATAAATAAAATAATTGTATAAAATTTAGGTCCCTCCCCCTGGGCCTGGTCAAACCTAGTTGTTAGAGGCCCAATTAACCGTTACTCAGTCAATTTTAGTTGTTGGAATGGCCTGCTATCCCTATTTAACTCATCGCTCAGATTGGATCTTCAACTTGTCTTGACGATGAACCACACTGGTTGGTTCGGAACGCGTCGACAAATGATTTTTTATGTGATTTTGCCGAAATTATTCTCCAAACAAGATTATGGATCACAGAAGTCTGAATTCCTTAATAGTCCTAGATGTGTTGTGGGATGTGAGAGCTCCATGATCGATGTGAATGAATGAGTTTTGATGCATCGAATAAATAAGTTTGGTCTCATGACACACATGCCACAAATCTAGGAAAAAGTAACACTTGGAGGGAAACTTCTAAAACAACTTTGCATGTAACCCCCGACTGCTAAAAATAGCTCCTTGAATCATGGGATGCCTTTTGCATGTTGTCTCTTACTATTCCGGGATGATCAAGTCATGCATGCATGCAAGTCAAGTATCCTCGGTCCCGAGTGGAACTGGTCAACCAGACTATTCATGCATGTGAGTGCTCAAGTGCTTGGGAAAAATGCACATTTGTAATTGTGGGTTTGGTTGAGTGCCAAAGGGGATTGCACAATTTCTAGGCAGAGCAGCTAACTTCTGTCCAGATTTGTGCAAATCCTCAACTGAATAGCCTGCTACTTTGAAGAATTGCGCAAATCCTACTAGGAGGGTTGGTTAGCAGGACTGTGCAATCTTGGAGCCCAACAGGTTGTAGAGGAACGTGCAATTCTTGGAGGGAAGGCTGGTTTCCCTCCAGGAATGTACAATTTTCAAGGGGAAGCTGCTCAATCAACAAATCGACCAAGTCCAGGTAAGCAACCTGTGAGGGGAATGGATCGACCATGATCGACAGGTTGCCTTTGTGCGAGGAAAACACTGAAGCTTGAGTACTTGATGACGCAAGACAAAGTGTTATGTAAGGTTGGTAGGGAGGCTCCAAAATAGGCTAAGGAAACATTTTGAAGGGTGGTTATAGCTGCTACAACAGGTGGGAAGGTTTTGATTCGTTTAAAGTGGTTAGAGAAAAAACAGTGATGTGGTAAGAAAATTTGAGGGGTTAAGAATTTATATCTTTATTTGTAGCTTCGGTTATGGATAGAAGAGAATTGGGGAGAACCTCAAGGCTCTTTAAGAGGCGAGAAACAACTAATTCTAAGCTGAATTATGCAACTTTGGAGTTGAAATCACAAGTTAGTATGGTTTATATTTTCCTATCCTTATGCATTTTTACATGTAAAGATTCTTATTACAACTATGAAAAAATAGATGCAAGTTTTGTGATACCAAGTATATAGCAGCTTCGTGTAGAGTTGAAATTTTATTGTAGCCAGAAAGAATATTCATTTCAACTCGAAATATCTTTTAATTAGCATTATATATGGTGGAGCTCTATTTTATTTCCTAGAAAGAAATTCTTGGCTTAGAAGTATGGTTCTTGACCCTTAGAATATTATATACTTGATAACATTAATGAGTCATGAAACGAATATTATGTTTCACTTTTCTGGGGTTTCCAAAGTAATTTTAGTTGTTGACTTCGAAATATAGTACGCATGTATAATGATTTTAACAGTCCACTCTCCAACCCATATTATACTAACTACATTATCTGTTAAAGTATGGGATGAAGCATTTTATGGAAAAGACATATTTTGTAAGAATAAATGTTCAAAGAGGCACAGATTATGTGGGAAACATCTTTGATTCCCCACATGAGAGAGGGTGTCATTGCTATTGGACTTAATTCCTGACTAGTGAATGCAAGGAGTATTATAAATTCTCCCCCCAGTTGGTAGAATGACAAGTTCTTTGTGTTTTCTCTGCCATTTTTCTTCAATCATATCACTAATGAGAAGGGATTTGGTATATATTTATGAAAGTATCATTTTTCATTATTTTTGTTGATAAAGGCACAGCTATCCTATCAAAGTATGTTATAATTTTGTTTGAATTACCTAAAAAATGAGATGTGACATGCAACAACACTTTGATCCTTAGTCCTACTTCATGATGAGAAAATTATTTTTCCATTGTGTCAGTATGAGAATAATGTCTCTCTGATTTCATATTCAAACTAGATTAATTCATAAATTTTGGTTTAAAACATAATAGTTATAAGTTAAGTACTCCAACATGTCATTACAAGAACCTAAATAAAGTGTTGGAAACCTAATCCTCAAAGAGTTGGTGTGGAAGTTGAACAATCAGACAACGTCTAAGAGATCACTGGGAATAAGAAACCAAACATCACTCCAATGTATTATAAATATGTATAATTTTGAATAATATCTCCAATTCAAAGCTTATCCTTCATATTCTGTCCCTTTCGTTGCTATGTTCAACATAGTATCATAGATGCAGGAGATTTCCTACCTTGCTCCAATTTTTTGTGGCCTCTATGTGCATGAGAGTTCTACTATTAGTCCTGAATTTAATGAATGTTCGATTAGCTAAATTATAGTTGCATTCTCTGCAAATTGTATCAATGTAACTCCTTCGTTCTTTGTATACACTTCAGGGTTTCAGAAACCAGCATGGGCTCTTCCAGCACCTATCACCTGCGCTCTCCCTGTCACCTGAGTTTTATGCAATGCTCTGTGTGTTGAAAGATGCCTTTGCATTCTAGTTCTTTTACTATTGTAGTGCGCTCATTTTTTACTATAATGTATTCATATCCTTTTCATCTTAGATATGCAACTAGCAGAAGCGATTTAGGTGTTTAATTATTCTAGGTAAATTTTATCTAATCTCTACATCCTAGAGCTGCGCAGCGAGAAGATAGGGAACAATAATGTCTCCTCTTCCCATTCTATCATACGTAGTCTACTAGTTGCTCCCTTGTGCCAACGTTTGACACTCACAGTTTAAAGTTCAAACGTTACGTCCATTATTTACTCTAACCCATAAACTTACACCTCATCGAGCCCACTACGTCTCTATCCAATTTTTTAGTATTCCATGACCATGGTGATTCCTTTGGGCACTTTTGAGCACTTTTGATATCTCTCTGCCTATACAAATCGTAGAATCCTTGTGCGTTGGTTCTGTCTGAACATTGGTCTGATTGGTTGTACGTGTGTGTTTTGCCAAGTAATTGAACAATGTGAATGAATGGTGTGTTGAAGGCTACAACATGATGGGTTGTACGTGTGTGTTTTGCCAAGTAATTGAACAATGTGAACGAATGGTGTGTTGAAGGCTACAACATGAGTATAAGACCGTGTTTTATTGAATATTGGAGTTATGATGTGTTTGAATGTGCGTTGCAACTACCTTGGTGTATATGTGTTTCAATCGGTGCGTTGAATATATTTTAAAGACCGTTATTTGTACTACTTTCAAAATTTTGTGTGAGTGTGTGTTGAAGATTGAAATTTAGGATTATGACATTTTATGTGTAAAGGAATAAAATTCAATTCAAATATTTGTCACTAAAGATTTGTTAGAAATGAATTTTTGAAATGGAGAGAGAGGGTGATCATGTTTGCTATGCTAATATTGAGCGAATACCTACAAATTGGCATCGCGACATACAGGCATGTTTTGAGGACCCACATATGTTTTTGGATGCATGGATCTGTAATATCCATGGAGGAGTATGCCGACTGTATTGTTTGATGCAGGTTGTAATTTTGTCGAGTCACAGATCTAAGTTTTGGGCTCGTGATTGCAGTAAATCGATGCTCATATAGATTTTATTGGGGGATTTCAACCATGGACGACTGACAAATTCTTTTGTGCCATTATATTTAGTATACAACACACTCATGTAATGACGGATAGCTAAATTGAGGAGGAGACGTAGTTTTTATGGGCGTTGAATATTTAAATTCTATGGTGTCTGTAGTTGTGGTGTATATGTTTTATATGGTGCATTAATCCTGCATATGATGCATATCTATTTCATTTCAATGGTATGCTCCAGCCCCATGCGTTGAAATTTTTGAAGACCTACATATGGACAATGGTCATAATTTTGAGTTGTTGATTATATTAATTGTGCTGGTATGTATTTGAGGTATGCCATGAATTATTAAGAGGGCCAGTTATTTGTGTTGGTAATAAAGTTGCCTTCTAAGAACTAGATCTCCCTAAAAAAAGTTAATACTTTGGCAGAATCGCTGATCAAATAAAGCCCTGACTCCAACGCTACTTTAAATTTTGTGATGGCACAACTATGATTCCACTTCTCTTGTAATTCTTTGTTTCATGGGTGTGAGTATTAATGAATGGGGAACTTTTCACTTCAACTTCCACTTTGATCAACATAAAATAGTTTCTCAAGCGAAGTCTTCTATTGTGGTTAGCATTTTCATGAAACATTTTAAGGTGCAACGCACATGCAACGCTTTGACAACATATACTGTCACAAAGGAGAGACATAACAATGTCAAAAGACTACATAGATTGTATAGGGATGACAAATTTTCAAATATAACATGTACCTGATCGCTATTGGTAGAAAATAAATGAATATTGGAGCATTTACTTGCCATTTTACTATGCTCTCAGCTACATACTAGTTCTAGAAAATTAGCAAAGGGGAACGTAATGATCACTCAATATTTTCATATTTATTCACCACAAGTTTTGCAACTTCTTTTATTAATTGTTCGTCTTAAATTGTTTGAATAATGGTCCAATTGTTGGAGTAATGGAGTTACTAAAAAATCTGATACTCTCTACTATGGATAATACAATCAAAATCAACAAGTATTTTGTCATTGATATTCACAATTGTTTACAACATGCACGAGAAAATATAGATTTTTTGTAGCTTGAATCTCTACTACAGCAAGAAAAACTACAACAATGTAGTCATGATCATGAACTTGTATTTGTTTCGAATAATCCAATTTTTTAGTCCAAAGATGATGGTAATCAACAACAAAAAATTGTTGAGATCATTGAACCTAATACAAGATAAATGTTGAATTTAGAAGCAGGAATTCAACATACACTTCCCAATCCAATCATGAGGCCTTAGGAAGATATTTTCCATAACAAGCACAAATTTGGTCATGTATATGACCAAGATGTGTCCTTTCATATTCTTGATTACTTAGGGCCCATCAAGTTCCATAGTGTTGGGTGTCTTCATGATAGTTCATCTTAAGCTATTCGAGATCCTCCTCCTCTTCCACAACAACCACAATAGAATTTAAATGCCAACATTATGAATGAGTTGGCCATCTGAAAGATCATTTGTTTGATCTTCATCCATGTGATCATTGTCATAAAACCACTCATCATTAAAGTAGATGCTTCAGAAACAAACCTCCTGCAAGAAAAAAGATTCACCTTTGATGGATCACTTCCTAGCATTGGGCGTCAACAACGAAGAAGATATTCCAATCATAGGTCATAATTTCTTCTAGAGCATTGAGTATTCTTGCAGTTTAGTTTCTCCATATTCTCACCTTGTATCTAATAGGGGGGAAATGATGGTCATCTACAAGTTTCAAAGCCTCATCAAGAAATACTAAGCCAAAAATTGCCATACCAGATTCAAAGTTGTAGCCAGAGACAGAGATTCCCTTGAGAATTTCTTTGGGTGGTGGTCAGCCTTAAAAGGTTGAGTTCTCCCTCTTGAGTTTGAGCTTCTCCCTTTTTAAAGAATTGGGGACACTTCCTCTAGCAGAATACTTCAACTTCTTTCCAGTTTTAGAAGAGTTACAGGAACTACATTAAACATTCCATAGTTGGTGGTCATCCTTAAACCACTGCAGGTTATAGAGCTCCATTTTCGAGGTTGAATGTCTCCCTCTCCAAAGTATTAGGGACACTTCCTCTAGTAGACAATTTCAACTTCTTGCCATACTTTGAAGAGTTCCGAGAACTACACTAAGCATTCCCGTGTTGGTGGTAATCCTTAAACCAACCCCTTATACCAACATTTCAAAGAGTGCATTCAAAGTAGTGCTTGCACATTCTTTATTACAATTCTCTTCTTGGACTCATACATACCACTTTGGATTAAGGGGAGGAATGTTGGACACCTAATCCTCTAAGGGTGGGTTGGTGTGTAAGCTGAACAACCAAAGGGAGTCCAAGACACCACTTGGAATATGAAACCAAGGGTCACTCCAATGTATTATAAATATGTATCTTTCTCAATAATATATTCAATTAAAATCTTATCCTTCATATTTTTTCCCTGTCATTGTTGTGTTTAACATAAAGTAATAGGGTGAGTTTAACATGGCTTTCTATGTTGCTTCTACTTTCTCCAATTGAGATTTTCTAAGGAGGCCATAGACTTCAATTATAAAAATCCTATCAAACATTATTATCTATGGGAAGAAATACAACTGCAAAAAAATTACTTGGCATTACAAGAAGTTGAAATTGAAACAATAATTTTCTCAGAAAATTAAACTTGACATGAATAATAGAGCGTTGAAATTCGATTCAACTTCGACAATTATGAATGCCAGTCAAGAAAAGAATATTGGAAAAGATATTGTTGGGATGATTAGTTGCATGCAAAGAACAATTTATCTAGTCACATGGTTGTTTCCATATGTACTTGGGCTCATAAGAGGGCACATATTCAACTAGTGTGCATATTTGTGTAGGCCCCTATGTGCTTTGTCATACATCTTGTTGAGGCATATCACTTGTTAATGATTTTTTTCTCATGTTCATATTACCTTTTTAGGCAAATGATGACATTTTTCATTAACCTTAGCAAAAGTTTAGTTGGAATCCAATATACCACTACATGTCAAAGGATTATTTACCAACAACTTCAGATGTCATTTTCACTAAAGTGGCCATCAATTTTTTTTGGTCTCATTATTTGTACATTTCAGCTTTCAAGGAAGTTTAGCATTTATCCTTACTTCATAAAAGAGAATAAACACCAAAATAACATATTGAGAGGCATGCGTTCATATATTTTCAAACTTGAAGGTCACATTAGTGTTATGTAACAAATATCATACCATTGAAATTGTAGTCAACATAGTTTAAGAGATTTTCTCATACCTAAGTCAATATGGGGATAAAGTACTTCGCTTTAGTATTTCTTAATGGTTCTTAACTATTTGGATACATTTTTATGTTCCTTGACATCTCTTTCAACTTCATTAAACTGCTTTAATAGCCTTAGAGAATCCCCTCCATCTTTCTTTAATCGTATCTCATATCAGAAGCGATTTGGCAGGGATTTATAAAAATATCCTTTTGCATTATTTTCCTTGCTTGTTAAAGACAACAACATTTTTATACTTAGTCCTCCATCCCTATGAGAAAATTATTTTTCTATCATTTAAATATGAGAATATTGTCTTTTCATCATGTTCATTGGATATAGCTATATTCAAATTCTCTTTTCATCCTCTCTGTATGAGAGGATTCTTTTTCCACCCTGTACATTGTATTATATAGATTTATTCTCATTTTCAATCCAAATGTATGAGAAGATGTAAAGAATATTATTTAGTCAAATGTTATTTAGTTAATTCATTCAATGTTGACACATTAGCCCGCAACACAGCAAGAAATCTTAGCGATATGATAACCCTTTTCCTTCAATGTAAACACAAATCAACATAACCAAATTTAGTGTAGATAAGAGTCATCTCAAGTCATTATATGCATTTGAAATCAGCTCAAATATGTAGCTTAGGTTGGTCCCATAAACTATAATCCAATGTTACAAAACTATACATATATATGTAAGATATTATCCAAAGTTAGGTTCTTCAATGGTTTGGTCATTTGTCCCACATACCATTTTTAGACCTACAAAAGAGGTGTGTCGAGTTGCCTCATCTCACATTTTGTTTCAATACATCACTTAAGTTAAAATATGTTGGAGGAAACACTCATATCTTCTATTTTGAGTACACTCATATATGTTGTTTGTGCATTGGAAAGGTTCAACTTTCAACCAAGACTCTTGATTGCACTCTCAAATGAGGAATTAAAATGCAAACCCTTGTTGACATTAGAGGAAAAGGAAGAGGAGATTCGGGCCCTTAAGTAATATCTAGGTTCATGTGTGTCATATTTGGAGGAAATGTCTTCAAGAGATTATACAATTGGACGAGGGTAAATCTAGTCAATGGAGGATAAAAGGAAAATAATTGGAAAAAAATTCATCCATGAAGTAGGGTGCCCAACATTGAACACAATAGAAGCAGGGAAAATTTTAAGGATTTAAAACTATCTTAAAGTTTAAAATCATTGGTGAATGTTACCAATCCATAATATGAAAACTATAAAATATTTATTGATATATTTGTAAAATATTAAAATTATAATGATTATTTATATATTCTCTATATAATGGTTGCAATTTTTAAGGTAAAATAATTTTGTATTGTAAAATTTGGGCGAATCATTTTTATAAGAAATGGAAATTGGCAAATATTTTTATGGAAAATTCATGGAAAATTAGCCCATCTACAAATATTAGCCCCTAAATTTTCCATGAATAGAAGCATGCCTCAAAATAGTTAATTTCTTCCCCAATTCCAAGAAATTGCTAGCGAAATATGAGAAATAGGAAGTAGAAAAAATGTAATTTTTTCTACATAGTCGATGACAACTTCAAATGGTGTTTTGAATTTTTTATTTGATCACCATGTAACTCCATATATTCCACCCTTGGCTCTATGGGCATATGATCCCTTGTTGGCCCCAAAGAGGAGATGTGGAAGCTAGTAACAATAGCAGGTAATTGGTTTGTAAGCCTGGGTAATGAGGATATTGCAACAACGTCATTTTTTGTATGCTTCGCTACTTTTTTCCTATCTGTAGAGGACTTAGCAATCCTATATTTTCGATGAAAACCCAAATTGTAGTTTGTCGCATTATCACCATGCTATCTTTGGTGATGGAAAATAATTCATTCATAGTAGAGTTCCTAAGAGGAAATAGTACCATTGCGAGAAAGAAACATCTCACCCTAGAGACATTCCCTGATGTCTATATACACTAAAACCATACATATTTCATTTCTTTAGATCATTTTAATTATAAATCCACATCAAGGTACTCCCAAAGTTTGTTTTCGACCTATGTTATTTCCTGCGGCAACCAAAATTGTACTTTTAGGTGTCGAAGGTGAACATAAAGAGGGGCTTTATCCATCATTTGATGCATAGTGTCAAATAAAGGGGTGTAATTATTGAGAAGGATTAGAGAAGTCCCACTGTTGCATAAATTCTTCATAACCCATTAGACCTCAATAGATGAGTTGAATAAAAATATGAATTATCCTCTTACTAGAACCTTGTAAGACATTAAAGGGTGGATGCATTCCCCTTATTCCTTAGACCTGCAATTATTGACCATCCTCCCAATGAAGTGGTATCCCCATGAAAATCCCACTAATGGAAGATCAAACATCTATACAACCTAATGCATCTAAATACAGTGTTCCAACACCATAGGGAGTTTCCCTTCTCCTCTTTAATGAGTGGATTTTTCCATCTTTTGGATCTCATAGGTTGTGAATCTAACACTAGTTTGGAAAAATAGTCAACGCTGAAAATAGGAACCCCATAGGTCACTATTGAACACTTAATGACTTCGATGTATAGATGGCATCAAAGCCACCGGTAATAGAAAATTCCTCTAGAGAACAGGATGATTGGATACCCTTAAGGCTACCTATAGGAACCAAAAGTGTTAGTGGAGGGGGGGGGGTGTTGGAAGAGCCATGAACGTGTAGGGAACAATTCAATCCGAAAAGGGGAGTGAAAATATTATAGAATTTGTGTACTTGAATGAGTAGGAGAACCCATAGAAAGGTAGGGTTGAGTCTGAAAGAGGTGTACTAGCTATAAAAACCCTAAAAGGGAACCCTGGTGAAAGTACATATTTAGTGGATGTTCTAGGAGGGAGGGATAGAGGATGGCAGGAATCCCTTTCCAAACCAAGCATAACTTAGCTCATGGAGTGTGCAGAAGCATTCATAATAGATCATAGTAGCCCCGTTGCTCCAGAAGGGACCGATCCACCGCAAAGGTTTTTTTTCCACCAATAAACAATCTCTTGGTGAAACTTACTTTGATAAAACAAAGCCCCATCAAAATATTGGGCCATGGTCCCATGACTCAAATCATCCACATGCCTCAAACTCACAATAGGTGAAATGAAGAGTATTCTGATAGTCATAGTTTCCTTCGAATAATCCACTATGATTTCATCCATAAAAAAGACTGAGAATAAATAATGAAAGGTGTAATGTGGCGAGTAACTGTAGTAAGTCTATCATATGTCGGAGAAAAGGACAAAAATGTAGTAAAAGGCTCCCCCTTATGTAACCTATAATGTGTAGAATCTCCCCTATGCAGAATCCTCCCAACAAGAAACCACAACAACCATTACCATATGGGAATTGAAATATTTTATCTATTAAAACATTGTACACATTAGAATGTTTTTTCGTTATATGTATTTATTAAGTTGTGTGAATGCCTAATATTTTTCTTGAGAAACATTGTCCGAGGGGCATCTATGCCATTAAAATCACCTGGCGGTCACACCTGGCCTGGGACTTACCAACCATTAACATGGATGGATGTTTTCCCATATATTTTTGAACTATTGACCTTCACATCACAAAGTGACTTAATAGTGCATTTTATCATCATCTATTCTACATCCGATGGGTGGTTATAAATATATTTCTAAATACACATAACTATTACTTAACTTTAGATATTTGAATATTTTATGTATGACTCACTTTGAAATTTTTTTATTACTATTAATAATTTTACATATTAATTTTATATTAAAAATTCAATGAATTGCACATCTCCTGCTTATTATTCTTATTATAAGGTAATTCATTTTTTTTGTTTTGAGTTATTTTTTTCTTTTTGGGAATTGAATTATTTTAATATGGTTAACATTAAAATACTCTCTCTCTCTCTCTCTCTCTCTCTCTCTCTCTCTCTCTCTCTCTCCGTGTGTGTGTTTGTGTGTGTGTGTGTGTGTGTGTGTTAACATGGATATTAAAACAATATATTGCACTAAGGGTCACATTCAATAGCCTAGTATGAGGGGGATGTGATTAGGTCGATGTGTAATTCCTTCTTTTCTCAATTTCAAGTTGACAGTTGTCCCTTTAAAATAAAAATAAAATATTCTCTATATACAAAAACCAATGTTTCCTATAATACAAAACCAAATAAATATACATATTTGGTTAGTTTTAATTAAAAATATTATAAAGCATTAATAATTCCACTCTTACTGTGCTCCTTGTTTTTGTTGTTGACATTACAAGGATGACTTGGTTTATTATTGATATTACAACACAATATGGAGAAGATGCAGTAGTGGGGTAAAAATTATTGCACTTTTAATTTTAGTCGTAAATAAAATATTTCTATATCGATTTTGGAAAGACAGAAAGTAACTAAGAGTAGAAAAAATATTATATTTTCACTTTTAAGAGTGATGAAGATGTATCACTCATATCAACTTCATATATATCCTTTCTCTAACATATGTATATGTATAGTATGTATTATGTATAGTATATATATATATAATATATAATAATAAATAATATATAATATATTAAATTAATAATATAATTATTATATAATTTAGATTATGCTAGATTAGATATGATTATGATATGATATGATTAGATATGATGATTATGTATAGTTATTGTGGGAGAGAGAGGTGTGTGGTATGTGTGTGTCTTTTTTTTAACTAAATATTCTATGATCATCAAAAATGGCCAATACATTAGTTCTATTTTTGTCATGGTATGCCACTTAGGAAGCAAAACCATTCCTTAGTTCAGAAATTTATGTGATACTTATAAGTACTATAGATAAACTAAACATTCAAGTTGGTGAGAAAACTAACATGAATGTCTATAAAAGTAAGAGTGGCAATGGATTTACAACTCCTACCTTTTCCATATGCTAAGAAGGTTGCATACAACCAAAACAATTCAAAAAGTGGATTGTAGACAAAATAGTGAACCATGGAACCATCTAGGTGAAGGTAGACACTTCAATCAACAGAAAAGGGGTGCTTCGAGAAGCTAGACTCTTTCCTTAGGATAGAAGGACTTCAATCGTACCTAAAAAAAATGCCATACCCTTATGTTCTAGTGACATATGTTTGTTCTCCACACACAATATGTTCAACTCAAGAGTAATTTTACTTTTGTTTTCCTCTTTTTCTCCCAATGTGTTTCCTATCAGAATTATGAGGCACCAATAGATCTCCCTAGTTCACAAATACAAGCTTTTTTGGCCATCATAAGCCCTAGATCAAGGATATAATCAGTCATATCACAAAGAACATCACCATTTGTGTAATAATTTCTCTCCTCCATTGCTTCCAAGGCATCCCTATCCATTATGTTCTAGATATGTTCTGCAATAGAATCACTATAATATTGAGGAGTAGATTACACTCGAGACTGGTCTGATGACCTACTTTCCACTCAAATTGTTGAGTATCATTGAAATCTCAATCTTTGTCTTTACATTGATGAGTATCTTGGAGTAAGGGAATAATATTTTTTATATGCTAGGGGGTAATGAATGAGGTTGTAAGTCACTGAGAACGATGGATGAGAAGGAGCGCACACCAAATTAATAAATATTAGGTGGGGACTAGAGGAATAATTGGAACTATTCAAGTGAGGGAACAAGTAAGAGACATTGCTTAAAAGATATGAGTTTTTCTCAAGGGGAAGGAACCTCCATCAGTTAACCATGAACACAAATTTAGAGTAGGGTGAGAATGAACGAGATAGTACTAACTAATTAAATTCCAATACAAGTGAAGGAAGTTTGACACATTAACCATCAAATCTTAAAAATTATCCTAGAGAAGTAGAGGATGATTTACCAAATAAATCACTTGAATGCGCTTTCTAGTGTTCAGAAATGTTATCAAACTCCCGAGGTGAGTGGAACATGCGTCCCCTCCTCTATGAGTAGGACTAGGTCTCCTATTCGTCGTTAGCGAATGGTCTCACATATAGAGCCTAAGTGAATATATATTCTTTCTCTCCAAACAATTTCTAAACTCTTTCATAGATAACTAGAGTGGGGCCAACTTAGAGGGGCATGTGCTCTCCCTTGTGCCCTAGATAGAAAAAATTTCACAAAAGGAAATTAGAGATTTTATATGTGTGTGTGTGTGTGTGTGTGTGTGTTTACGCTAAAAAAATATTTCAATTTCCAAAAAGAAAAAGTAAATGAAGGTAAAAAAAGAAAGAAAAAAATTACTTCCTAATAATAGTAATATAAAATTAATACATGTCATTATTATTACTAATAATAAAAAGTTAAATCTGGTTTTAAATAGAATATTTCAATATGCAACATTAAGTAAAATATTTCAATGTCAACTATGTAAATATTTCAACATTTTGGCTCATTTTCACTTATATTTTCATGTCATTTTTTTCTAGAATGTAGTAATTCCAAGTTTAAGATGCGTAGTATACATATTGTATGCACCGAAATGATTTTGGAAATGTTGAATCCATTTATGCTTTAGAAATGCATTTTAATTAATGAAAAATTGCATATGGTATGTGTGTGTGTGTAGGGTTCACAGGCCAAGAGATCCATTACCGCTATATTTTTGTGCCAAGTAGATCACTTCCTACCAGCTCAACCAAAAAGCCTACCTCTTAGGGTGTTGAGAGTATTGAACCTATGACCTCTAAGTAGCAAAGGTGCTTTAATGATGGGGACTCAACCAATTGAGCATATGTCTACAAACACACATATATATTCATTTCAACAATAGATTTATCAATCGCCCAAAATACATTTCTACCTCAAAATATTTGATATCTCTCTTGATACTCGGTATAATATGAACAAAAATGTAACAAACAAAATGAGAACATTTTATTTTTATTTTAAAAGAAACAAATGTCTACTTGAAGTTGAGTAGGGAAGGAATTACACATTTCCCTCATACCGAGCTATAAAATGAGTTAACATGGATATTCAAACAATTTATTTCAATATTGGATTGAAATATGATATCAACTGCAATGGAAAAAGTATAATGAGAGTGAAATTATTGATATTTTAAAACGCTTTTAATTAAAACTAACCAAACATTCTTTTTTAGTTTAGAGAATATTTTAGTTTTATTTTAGAAGGGACACATGTCTACATGAATCTCAGCGGCAAATAAATTACACATCTCCCTCATATTGGTCCATAGAATGTGCTAACATATATATTTAAAAAAATTATTTAACTATTTGTATTGATTTTAATACAATATTACCAACATAAATGCATTTTAACGACAAATCTTGGAAGCATGAATTTTGTTTTAAGATATATATATATATTATATATATATATATATATATATATATATATATATATATATATATATATATATATATATAATATATATATGAAGTTAGATTTTGAAATAAATTATTTGACATGGATATCCAAACAATTTATTTAAGTATTGTATCAAAATAATTTTTAAAAGTATAAGTATCATATATGTTCCTCACACTCAAAAATGAAAATATAAGATTTTTTTTAATTACTCTATTTATATCTCAAGATGATATAAAATTATGTTTTTTTTTTTAATATAAATTCTCAGCTTCCATTATTTCTTCAAAGGATTAGAAAAGCATACACCTATTTCTAAGGAACGCCCTACCAGGAAACCATCCTAATAGTGCAGGTTCAATTGCTTCAAATTATACATCTTGAGTTTGACTAGACTGTCAGAAAAACAAAAACAAAAATGAGCAAGGCTACTATATGACATGAAATTGAGCAGTCAAGAATCCTAATCTAAATACACCAAAATCATTATATTGTGTAAGATAGCTTAAGATTCATAAAATTCCATAGACCAGCCCTCAGACAGAATGTAATTGAACTACTACGACCACCAACATGGTGAGCCACCTAACCATAACCTTGAGCTTCTGCTTCATGCCGAAGATTCCCACCAAAAATTTCAAAGGTCCTTTTTTACAACAGGATGACAATGCGCCTTCCATGAATGATAGAGTGATATCATACTTGCATAAAGAATAATTATACTAAACCAATGTTGAAGGTATTGGGTGATCTTGGCAAAGTATGCTCACATAAGGTGAGTATTTAAATTATTATAGACCCCATCAACCATTGTGATGACTTTTTCCCTCTACAAAGGCTTCAACAAGTTTTTTTGACGTACGTAGCATGACTAACAATTTCCACCCACTGTGGGGAAGATATAAAATTATTTTTTTACATGGACATCGTAATATTTTATCTATGGATGAGAGTTGGATTGAAACATTTTTACAACACGTCCTTCATACTGCGTTGTAATATCAAAAGAGATATTTTTATCACATCTCTTTCATATTGGTTTGTAATAGTAACAAAAACATAGCAAGCACAATGAGAGTGAAATTATTGATATTTTATAATTCTTTTAATTAAAAATAACCAAACATTACTTTTTAATTTATAGAACATATTGTTTTTAATTTAAAAAGGACACTCCCCATTAGGGTTGACGAACATGGACGATCCCAAGGAAAAGAAATAAAATAGAGATAAAATTTTCCATTTGGCTATGTTCTTCAAACATGGTTAATTGCCAATAGTTATTTACCATCCATCAATCCAAAAAAACATAATTCTTATTCCCAAGTGTTTTTACTATATAGAGAATGCCCAAACTTTAACATGTTTTTACTTGCATATGATGACTAGATAAGAGGGTTGTTATTGTAACCAAGGTGAGGGGTTTATTTGTTGAAATTTTGGAGCAACTATAGCATGAATTCCCACGAGAAACCCATATACCCTTAAAGAAGCCCATCTTTCCCCAAAAGAAGAATTCAAATTGCAGAAATTAATATTATTATTGATTTTGTTGGTATTCATCTAATTATTGTTTAATGTGGCACAAGTTTTGGCAAGCAATCATTAAGGAAAATATATTTAAATATTATTATGAGAAAATTTGATGTCTGCCTAAAAAACGTCAAGTTGGACTACCCAAGAGACAATTATTCATATGTTGAAGCAACTATATATAGGCATATATCCTTATCCATTTGACACATTGATCTTAGCCTTGTGTGGCATCCATCTGCAACTAATTCTATGAATTTTTTTCACCATCTTATGCTACCTAGTCACCCATACCAATGGCCCTAATTGTGGCATGTTTGTAGCCCAATAGAGGCTCCTATTGCGGCCTAATTGTGCTAATTTATGTGAACTATTTTATAGGTTTTATGCAGCGTTCTCTTAATAATATATGCAACCTAATTGGGTGGTTTGTGGAGTGGAAAATGTAGCCAATTGTTGTGGTTTTTGTGGTGGTAAGTGTGTCCTACTTGAGGAATATAATCAACCTATCTCTATAGCCTAGTCTCATTTTCTCTATGGCCTATTTCACCTACTGATTTTGGCCTAATACAAGTTCATATGTTCTCTGTCTTTCTCTCTTTATTTGGCCATATATTGGTCCTAATGACCTAATCATATAAAACATTTCTCTCTGATGAAGGTCTACAAAGGTATGTGTACTATATTTGTTGTCCTAATTCTATGACATTAGGATATTGTTGGTATGGCCTTCTAGATCTAGTTTGGTGCAACCTTTATGGGATATGTTTCAGCCTATTTGAAAAATATTTATGTGCCCTAAGCCAGTGATGGTTGAGCTATGATATTTGAAATTTTGACAATAATGAATGGCATACAAACTTGAGATACTTGACAATGACATATTGCATGATACTAGTACCTTTGTGATCGTAATGTTTGAGTTAATTTTCAATGTTAGTGTTTATGACACTTGAGCATATCCTCAATTCATGATAATGATCTATATGACAATGACCTTGATGTATATGAAAGTGGCTTTGATGTATATGATAGCGATGACAACGACCTTGATGTATATGATAGTGACCTTGACGTATATGATAATGATGATGATGACCTTGATGTCTATGACAATGACCTTGATATGGCAGTGACCTTGACATGGAAGTGACCTTTCGTCTATGGAAGTGACACTTTGATGTATGGCCTGTCTCTATGATGATAATATGGCAGTCATGTTTAGATTTTCTCTATGATGATGATATGATAGTGATGTATGGTTGTGTATCTATAACCATGATGCATGGCAATAATATATGGAAGTGTATTTATGACAAATATATGTGGCATTTTTCTTATGCAAATGTCCATATGCATAAGTTGTATGGTTGTGTCCTTGGATGGAAGAAACTCTATGACAGTGGAAATGGTGTATACTTTGCTCTTATGATAGTGTGATATGGAGGCCTATGCATGCCTCTCTAATGTACCATTTTTTTTTATGTTGGGTTGGCCCTATGATGCCTATTGTGATTGATGATGATATACATATGTATCATTCTTATTGTACTTTATACCTCAACTAAAAATTGATAAATATATAATAAAAGAAGAATAATATATTTATGGGTTTTCCCCCTTGTGGGTTTTGGCCGTAGTCACCAACCAAATTCCTAGTGTGTTTATTATATATGCTTTTCTTCTTTTATTCCTTACTATTTTGTTGCATTATTATTCTCTCTATATAATTGTTAAGGATGATATCATGTTATAGGGTGAATGCAATGTGAAAATGTTGAAATAGTTGAAAAAAACATGAAATTATCTACAACATAGAATAATATAGCCCTAAAGTTTAACATGATTATGGTTCTATATTGAGAGCAAGCAAAGAAGGTGGAGAATAATTCATTAATATAGAAAAACATTTTGAAGATGAGGTATTTTTTCCTTAATATTTTCAATTATTTCATTTGATTTATAAGAGCATCATTTTCATCCTCCATACCATGCATTTTCTTCATTTGAATGATGAGAATGTCCATTATAGTGGACCAATTTGCTTCTAACTGTGATTGTTGAAGTTACAATTTATATATTTCATACCAATTGTTAGTATTTTATTTTGCATGGCTACTAAATTTGTCCATATTTTCTTCATTGGAGTGATGAGACACATCTATTAGGAGGACACCAAGGCTTGAATCTCTCCAATTAAAACTATAAACTTGACCCAATGTGAGGTCCCCCATTAGGAAAATCAATGGAAGCAAGCTTGGGAGTAGGGCTCAACAAGGAAAAAAAAACTCTACCATATTTTTCACAAGAGTTGAAGAATAATAAGATTAATTATAGAAGAAAAGGATGGCGCATGTAGAAACTAGAACCAATCTGGGGTCACAATAATTGGTTACCCATAAATGGATACTAAATTAGGCATGGAGATGGTTGAGTGAATTAGGGTTGGCCTCCAACATGAAATTTAGAATCTAAGAATTAAAATAAAGCCATGCATCATGTAAACCTACTATAATTATTGCTATCATAGGTTCAATAGATGAGAAATGTGAGTGTGAGGGAGCTATATGGGCATATTGAAATTATTTCTCGTCATTTGATTTCCCATATGTGATTGTTTGTTTCTCTTCTTTAGTTGGTGATTTCCATTGATACCCATTCCAGGGATTTGAAAGAAGAAACCCCTCTCATTAACATTTTATATATCTTCTTCTTATTGTGTGACAAGATTCACTAGCAAGTCAACCCATTGGTTATTTTGTCTCAATATATGAAGAGATTGGTATTTCTAAATTTAGTTCATAGCATAGGAAATATTTTCGAAAATTGACTTGATAAAGGAATTATAGGAATAAGTATCCTAGGGCTTTAGGTTAGAACCCAATAGAGTAGAAGAAAACTACAACAAGAAACACACAACTATAGCAAAATGCTTATATAAACAAACTACGTAAGAGTGACCATACCCAGATTTCCTTCATTCGAGTAGGTCCTGCAAGGTTCAGACCCTATGCAACTCCCAATGTTCTTCAGACCTGAAAATCATTCAATTGGCACCTACATAGCAATATAGAAGTAAAGCATATTCATGAAATTTGACTTTATATCATATAAACAAATGATTTATCATACATCAAAACAACATTCATATATGAATTACAACATAATTTGATGCATAAACAAAGTTAATTTCAGAAACAAGACAACATTTCTTTTATTGCAGTAAGCTATAAATAACATGGAGAGAACTCACTTGAGTTTTCTTTTTCCGGCTCCAAGCAAAATTGTCCTCTGGATTCATCCTATCCTAGCCTTCAACAATCTTCTTCCATAACCAACACCATGATATCTCAAGCAAGAGGGAGAATAATTATAATCAAGGAAACAAGGGTTTCCTAAAGCTTGGGAAAGTGCATGAGGCACAGGGATTCTTCAGACTCAGTCAGGGAAAATCTCAGTATAATAACTCTATCTCTTCTCCTCCTTCAGGCCTTCCCATAGAAGTCTATTTATACTTATACCAATTAGTTTTTTAGTTGGGAAACAACTGGGAAACAATTGGGCCATGGGAAATAGGAGGTAATCAACAAGTAAAACCCGTGAAATCTGCCCATAATTAAGAAAATTTAGTTTTTTTAAGCGTTTTAACACTTATACATGGGTTGGGTATTGACTAACCCACATGTACACACTTTTATATCAGGGCAAATTAGTGTACAGGGAATAAAACACTGTTTTTAATATATTTGGACCAAGTCTGGAAGGAGGGGTTGCCTTAGGCCATAAACCAAGAAACACAAATACCAAGGGTGATAAATGGTGCTATAACAAAAGGTACTTGATTATATATCATGAATCACCCACTATGATTAATTTTATAATGTTTAATGGAATGACATGTTTGATTTCTTGATAGGTTGCGTTGTGGTTCCTAGAGACAACCCCCGAGATGAGGAGAAGGGTCCATGCCTAGGACATCTTAGTGTCTATTGAATATAGATCAATGTTTCTCAAGAGTTAAATATAATATGATTTAAATCTAGTTCAATTATTTTACTCAAAAGGAAAATTACATTTCATACATTGGCAATACTTAGTTCCAAAGAATTAATGCTTAGCCATGGTGGACTATAAAAAGATAAAAACGTTTTTTAGTTATTGTTTTATAGATGAAGGAAGAGATAAAATAAGGAAATATGGTGAAAAGGGTGAGTGATAGGATCATGTGCACTAAATTTTAGCCAAATTATGAGTAGATAAAGGAAATGAAATTAGAAACCATGGAGCGCATTTTAAGGAATTCAATATCACATACCATAGGTACCATTTGTCATATAATGGCATATATAAATTTAACATACAAGACTAAGTTACATCAGCTACAATTACATGAATTCTAAGAGGAAATAAACACATATGAAAATGATAAACAAAGACAGGAACACATACTCGACATATCAATGCTTGTAATCACAAAAACATCTTCATTAATCTTCAAGAACAACATACATCTCATAAGCTTCAAAAATTGCAATAATTTTAGAAGATTACAACCTATAGAATAAAAAATTGAACCCTTAAAAAGGTGTTCCTCTTCCCTTATCTAGGGAGAGGCCAAAAAAAATAGTTTCGAAATAAATATTGGAGTGCTCTAGTCATCTAAACTAATTAGATGTTTGAGTACGTGAGTGTCCTAGATGTCCTAATTATTACATAACATAATTGATTCTTTCTTGAAAACAAAATATTTAAAAAAATTACAAAATTATAGCCACCCATCATGATTCCAAAATCATTAAAATATTCACTACTAGCTCGCTTGATCTTATGAATTGGATCCATGCTACAATACCTTCACTTGTGGTGGGTAAACCAAATGATCACATATTTTCCATAGAACTGAATCTAGTGTGAGAGTGTGAATAAGAGTGTTATACGCCATTCTTAAATCAGTGATCTGAGTGTAATTTGGGCAGGCCATGAATAAGGTCTTCAAAAGCCATAATAGTTGAAAGTATCTTTGAATATAATTCACTATGGTCATGCCCTTGAGAGGAGCATTTTTTTCATTTAATGAGTCTACCCTACTCTTGGCTTCAACTAATAACTGATCATATTTCTCTGACGGTAGAATATGTCCTTGGAAATCCCAACAAGTAGGTAGGCATGCTCTTGTTCTTTGGTTAAAATTAGAGTAGAATGTTGTAACCAACATTTCCATGTCATTCACACATGCTTCAACCCTATCCCTCGCTTCCTTTTTCTATATCATTTTGGAAACTTCTATGACCACACTTGTCCTTTCAATTATGGTTATCTCCTTCAAATCATCAGTTGATTTTTTGTTAAGGAGCTTGATAAATATCTCAACAATGTTGTCATTCTTAGCATCTTTCGTGGCTGATAGGATAGGAAATTTAGTGGCCTTTACTACAAACTTCTACTTTGCAACCAATTTCATATTTTCCCATAATTTCTTTATTCCAGAGATGATACCATCCCAGATTATATGGCAAGCTTAAACAAGGGCCATGTTTCCCTTTACCCTGTTCTTCAATTCTTTGATATCATCTTGGGCCACCTGATACATATTATCAATTTTATCAACACTTTCCTCGATGGATGTCAGGTATTTCTCCTTGCTTTCTAGCATGTACTTGGTGTTTTCCATGTCAATCTTGATATTTTTAAGCTCTCGCTTTGAAATTTACATATATGTAAGGGACCTGGTTAACTACTTAGTGAGGTCTTTTGGGTATATGTATATGTGGTATAACATGTACAACCATTGAGGCTTGTTCGACCACATATACCACATATACATCATACGACATATACCACAAACATATACACTTTCTTGACTTTGACTATAGTTATATGTTTTTTGGTATATGTATATGTGGTATATGTTTGTGGGTATATGTTTTGTGGATATATGTTTGCAAGTATATGTTTGAATTGTGTTATTTTCTTTTTTGACTTTAACTTTCTAGGATTAAGCATCGACTTAATAGCCATGCTTGTTAACCCATACTCATTAGGGGAATTTTTAGGTCTAAAATGGGCTTCCTTAGAAAAATGTACAACCAAAATAAACTGTATAAGAACCAGTAGGATTCAAGGTGATGATGTCAACCATGGGGGATGATTCACCATTTTTGGAGTAAAAAAGTAAAAAGATTAAAATATAAGAAAATAATAAAACTAATTTTTCAACTCATATTTTCAACTTATATTTGTAATGTTTTACTCAAATTTCGAGCAAGCATACTTGTTGGATAAAACATTTAATTCCTCATCCAAGGAGTGCCCATATTGCATACTTTTGATGGACCCTGCTACACAAAAAATGAGAAATACATGAAAAAAATGTGATTGCAATAACGTTGTTCATGTATTTCTCATTTTTCGTGTAGTGGGGTCTACCGAAAGTACCCAACGTGGGTAATCCTTAGATGAGGAATCAAAATTTTGCATCCAACGAGTGTTTCCGCTCAAAATGTGAGTAAAACCATAGGGAGATAAGTTGAAAATACAAGTTCAAAATTTTGTTTTTCTTTTTTCCCTCCAAAATTTGATGAGGTAATCGAATCTTAGTTTATTATTTCCACTATTATTTTATAATTTCCTTATGAAGCCCATTTTATACCTCAAAACTCCCCTAATGGTCTATTTCCTCTGTGAGGCTTCTTTGAGAGAGATGATGATATGTTGCATTAGTGGTTGATATTTAATGATTTACATTTGAAAAATGGTGGAATGTGCATTGCCACTTGGTAGCTCCTATGTGCCTCATATTTTTCTTAGACTTCCATTCTCTTGAGCTGGAACCTAGATGCCCTAGCACTTTGTCCCCCAAAAGCCTGACTCTTTTGGTAGTTGGAAATTGTTACAGATGGCATCATGTTAATATCAACCAAACCATGCATCAACTTGTGATAGGTCCATGTGTCATCATATATGGGCCGTTTGGGTACCCAAAAAGACAAAAAATGATTTCCACGTGTTTGCCTCTGAGTGGGTGGCTACTAAGATCACCTTTTCCCAATGGTATGTTTCCACCTATCCTATCAAAGGAGAGAGAAAAGGGTTCCCAATCCTTTCCTTTTTGATTGATTTCTTTGTAAATAATTCAATCCTAACACTTTCAAAATTTCATCAAAAGGTTATGGTGTTATGGGGTCATAGGATTTAGGCCTGTGATTTTTTTTGTGGGTTTTGTTTGTAGATGACCCCAACTCTAATAGTTGACAAATGCATGATCCCCTAGTCCATAGAGCTTTTGAGATTAATTTTCTAATGAGTTATCAGATTTCAAGTTTGTGGGGTCTCTAAGATTTTAACCTTTATGGGCCCAACTTTGACTGCTTCTATCTTTTGATCTACGAGGCCATTTGAATGTTTCATTATGCCATTTGAAATATTTTCCAGAGTAATTTCTAATTGTGTGGATCTAATGTGGTCTTTGAGCACATTTTCTACTATGAAAACGACTCCAAACCCTGTTATCCTTTACACATTGATCCTTTCATTATATGAACAATAAAAGGAATGAAGAGGAGCATACAACATTAGCTCCAGTTGGGGATTGTTTCTTGTTAGAAAGGCACTAAGAACCTATAGGATAGTAGCCTTGTTGGGCATGTAGTCAAAGATATATACAAAAATAAAAATGAAATAAATACTCTTGTACTTACAATGGCTCACTGGTATTTACAATGGAAGTGGATACATGATTGTAGTGTTGAAAGTAGTGCTTGAGGTAATTCCCATTTATAGGAAGCTCAAACACTTTACCATCTACATTTTCTAGCAAGAATGTTTTGTCACCTTTGGCTTGAGCTATTTTGAAGAACCCAAACCACAAAGGATCAAATTTTCCATGGTTTCCTTTGCCTTCTCTGTTCACATCGTATTTGAGCATAAGATTCTCTGGATGCAAAATTATGTCTTTGGCCATTTTGTGAAACAGAGCCTTCATCTTATCCTGGTACTTGATCTGTAACGACCTTGGTAAAAATTCCATGTAATAAAATTTAATAAAGGAAAAATAACAATAATGGTTGATGGCAACCTTATTCCAAGCCGAATGTTGGGAAAAACATCCTAGTGTGGGTGTTCATTTGGTTTATTATGGCTAAGGAAATGGCTAAGGCTTTGGAAAGGAAAAATGAAATTTTTGGCACATTAATTTATGAAAAAATGGAAATTACGAGAAAATGAAGGTCAAAGGTCGCATGTTGCATGTGAGGAGAAAAATGAAGGAAAATAATGGAAATTGAAGAAAATAGAGGCCTAATTGATAAAATGGCTTCTCAAGATTAGTTGGTACCTTTTGTGAATTCATTTTATATCTCTCTCATTATTCTCTCTCTCTCACACACCCTTGGACACTTAGAGTTTTCTTTGAGCACTTTGGAATTTAATCAAGAAAGGAAAAGAAGGAAAGAGGAAGGAAGGAGCAAGCAAGGAAGGGCAGGATTGAGCAACTACAACAGGTTTCTTTGCAAGTATTGACTTGTACGTGTGTTCTCCTTGCTAGATTTTGACATGAATAGTATTGCATGTGGTTCTGTGTTGTTATGGCATGGGTTTTGCCAGGTGTGACAGTGTTTTATGTTGAATTTCCACAACCTTAGGTCTAGGATAGAATCTTAAAATCTATAACGCTATGAAACCAAGAATCTCAATGATACTACTTTGCAAAGCAGAATATAAAAAATAGTAAATCACACATACACAAACTAGAGAATTTTTTTTACATTTTTCAACCCAACTTTGTTATATTAATCAACATATATTACAACAGTTTAGGGCCTCATACCGGGGATAATGGCCCTCATAAATCCACTGGTACAAGATACAAAATGGGGTTTGGTTTCAGTCCATTGATAATTAATCTACCTTCAACAAGATGCCTTGACCATCTGGCTCATGTAATTGACTCTCTTAGCTCCTCTCAGTCATACCTTATACCTTCCCTATCCTTCGGCTCTTGATATACAACTCCTGCCTCTATCAATGCTCCAAGTCCATTTGGCCACTGAACCTCGACCATCAATCTGATATCTATTTGTGCATTAGTCCATTAAGGCATCAACACATTGAGACTCATGTCGAGTTGTTCACAGATACACTTGTTAACAACTCTCAACTACCTACTGATGTGCGTCAACTACTCAGGGACTTCAACCCACTATGTTCTTCCTATGCTACTCCTAGGAAAATCAACATAAGGCATAAAGGGTTGTTACCTATCACTACAAGATGTCCATGCTATAGACATATTTAGGCACTACAACCCCAATCTCATATGTCCATAAACCAAGGGCTTATAAGCCCCTAAAAGTGTTGTTACACACCCTAAAGGAACAAAGTCAGCTGATTACATCATCTCCCAGAAGTTCTCCCTGAAAAACTACTCAAAACTAGTCAAAACTGGACCATACAGACTACTCAGTACTAAGGGTGCGACGCATCTCACCTAATACATGTAGAAAGTACGATGCAGACTGAAAATCCCTTTTGTAGGGTGTGATGAGTGAGAGCAGACAAATGGTGGAGGTAGTTGGCTAGGTGGAAACCCAGAGAATCTTCTAGAAACTGCCCATTTGACACTTGCCTCTCTGAATTCACCCAGGGATGAGTAAGAGATCATGAAATCTCCAAGTGGAAACAAGAACTATATGAGAAATGACACTAATCAAAAACCCAGAAGCTGACTCACCCACCTACAAACATCTATATAAGGATCCCTCATCCTAGAGATCCAGAGGCTGGAATTTTGTATCTTGTAAGGAAGTGTTGTTGGTTTCTCTGTGGAACATCATAGTGTTGGGTGATCTAGCTTTTCATGAGGTGAAGAGG
>APFE030423084.1:0-13567 GCA_000404065.3 Pinus taeda | reverse complement strand
AAACAGATCATCACACACAAGAAGCACACATGAACACCATGATATAAGGTGGAAACCCAATGTGGGTGAAAACCACCTACTGCAAGTCATCTCTATCTTCTTTTAATAAGAAACTCATTTTACAATAGTTCTATACTGGTGCAGTCTTATACCAGTATGCAAGCTTCTACCTGTAGAGGGCTACAACCCTCTTTCATTTTCAAACTCTCCTGGGTGGGAGCTACAACCCCCTTAGCTCTTGTACTAGCTAATCCATTTACTAGTACGTAGGTGCCTGCCTACTGAATGCTCCAATCTTCACTCGTTCTCTAGCTGCTACTGGAAGGGAGCTACCACCCCCTTTGCTCTTGTACTAGCTGATGTACTAGTACGTAGGCACCGGCCTACGATCTCCTTTCATCCTTCAGGGACCACATTTCATACATTTTCAGACTGGATACTCTTGAAGCACAACACTATAATCTGAAGGCCACATTTCATCCAATTTTCATACTAGACCCATAAATATCATTGAAGCACAAAACAATCAATACTAGTATCACAAATTTCTGAATCACTGAAACACTGAAACCTTGTCAATAACACAGTCACCAGAACACAGAGCAGACAACAGAACTCTACAATAACAATCAGACCCAACTGCAACTTCAACATCATACTTCATAATGTATACGCTACTACGATGAATCAAAACCGTGTACATGTGCGCTTTCGCCAAAGCCAACCTGCGTATAGATCTATACATATTCAATCATGACTTGTAGTTATTTCTAACTTAAGTTATACCCAGCTCAGAACATTACATGCATCAGTATACAAATCTAGAATAATCATAATCAACCATATAGAGATAGTTCATTTCAAACCATTTGATCCCGATCTATCCTTAGATCTTGTTCTCCATCAATCGGTGAGATTCATCCTTGGCTTAGATCAAGCAATGCATCATAAACCCATAACCTGCATACTAGATCTCAGATATTCAAGACTTTCTCCATCCATTTGCCCAATGATCTTCTTCTCCTTTTATAGTCTTAAGACTTACTCAATACCATGGTCCAAAACCATTGAGAACCAATACTAGGGACCCAATACCTGGGTTCAACACTTCGGATGCAATACCAAGGAACAAAACCATAGGTCTAAATACCACGGACCCAAAAATAAGCTTTCCCACATGTACGCGCTTTTCTGTGCATGAAATTACGTGCATATGCATACGCGACTTTTGATCATCAATTCCGCATGTATACGCACCTTTGTATATAAATAACATGCATGTATACCCTACTTGGTATATAGCGAACCTGCGTATAACCTGCCTATGTACGCAACTTGGTATATAGTGAACCTGTGTATATACTCAGCTTTCTTCATTCTCTGTAGTCTGATCATCAATTCTTTGCTACTAATCTGTTGCACTATAATCTGTCATCTTACCATCAAGGACAACACTTGTATCATAGTGCCAACAATCTGCCCCTTTGGACTTGATGGCAAAGCTAACTTGTCATACTGAGAACTGTCATCTGATTCCTTTGAGCTGTCCTGCATCCCATGTATTCTGTTACATCTGATGTTTCTTTCGTAGATTCATCTAGTTATATATAAGTGAGTTGTTCTTCTACGAGTGGGTTTCCATCAAGTACAACACATGCATCATAATGCCAACAATATCAGCCCATTGGGTAGAGGTGCTTCGAGAGTCAGATTGCATGAATTCTTAGCCTAATAGTGCAATGGTACCCTTCTGCGTGAGGAGAAGGTTTCCCTCTATTCTTTCATGATCGTATCCAACTACTTATATTACATCGAGGAACGCTTCCTGAGGTCCATGGATGTGGCTACGATCTTCCCCTTACTTTGAAAGTGAACCAAAAAGAAAATAAATTTCCTAGTCTGGGAGACGATCTTACTGCATTTCTTAGGAGAGATCAAAGAGGTGGTGGTAGGTGGGGCTACCTCCAGTATCCTATATAATGTATTACCCAAAGAAATAATCACAGAGCAAGGTCTAAAGTCATATACAACATGTCGCTTCCACAAGTATTGTTGTCCTAATCGTACATCACAAACATCGAGAGGAGAAACATGACAAAATACCTCATCTGTGAAGGACTTGTTGCTATAAGTATTTGCGAAGCTGGCCTGGCAATGGTTTGATCGGTTCAGGCTCCTTAAATCTTGACCACATTTTGGACATGCAAAGAAAAGCAGAGACAGAGTAGACCTCCTGGATACCACTAATCCAGATTTAAACAGGAACACAACAAATTATAGATATAACTAGAAATACAGAGATGTTGTATAAATAACACTTCATTTCATTAATATCAAATAGTGAAATATGCTTACAAACATAATGGAAATAAGACTAGCTTGGATGATGGTAGCTTATCTATGAGAAGAGATGTGGTGGCCACATGTCTCTGAACTGGGTTACAATGAAGCTCAAAGGCTTTTTTATTATTGAACAACAATACAAAACCGTAAAATACCAAAACCCTAACCTGAGGAGATGTAACACAAAGAATTTATGGGCCCCATTAGGGTTAGTTGGGTAGCCAACTTCCCAGGGTTGTAACTTGGTCATATTATTTCTGTTTGACAAATATGATACTCATTGGAAATATCTCTGTGAGGACTATAGTGGTCGATGCATTTACATTAAAAATTGTTGAGCAATTCTGACAAAAAAACATCTTTTAGGGCCTTAAAACGGATCTGGAAGTTCATAACCTGAAAAACTACCAAAAATAGTAAACTATGCTACAATTAAGGAAACTAAAAATCTCAAAGACACAATGGTGAGGGTCCAAGTGGAATAGGTGGGTGGCCACCAATATGCACCTGGATCAATACATCCACTAGTATAAGATAAAAACTGGGTCTTCGTGTCAGTCCATTGATAACCAATCTAACCTCAACAACATACTCTAACCATTTGGCTTATGTATTCAACTCTCTCATCTCCTCTTGGTCGTACCCTTTACTTGGATGGTCCTTTGGCTACCAATTTGCAGCTCTTGCCTCGATCAATGTTCCAAGTCCCTCTAGCCACTGAACCTCAGATGTCAATCTTCTCTCTAGTTGTTCCTTAGTCCATCAAGGCATCAACACATCGACACTCCTGTTGAGTTTTTCACATCTCCACTTGTGAATAACTCTCAATTTCCCACTACTGCTCCTTAGCTACTTAGGGACATCATCCCACTATTGTCTTTCTGCATTTCTATAATGAATACCAACATAGGACACGAACGGCTTGCACCTATCACTGCAAGATTTCAATCTCCCATAATGAACATAGGCTAGGAGGACTTCCCATCATCTGTTGTAGAATTCCTTCTCCATGCACAAGTATCGAGCTCCACAAAATTATCTTGGCTGATCAGACCCTTGAGCTCTGAAAACTTCCTCTTTCGCAACTACCTTTGTCCATCGAGGTCTTTCTCATCGGGATCCAACTTGGACACTATCACGATGTCCTCCAATAGACTATAAGTGCCTAATCCACATTCACACTTGGTCCAGTCTCACGCTGCCCTCCAATAGACCACAATTGATGATTCCATGCTATAGTATTTGTGCCTAGTTAGGTCATCGTCACATCTTAGAGACCCTTACACATGGCTGCCAATAGACTTCTCCACATTTGCCCTTTGCTATGTAATATAGGATCTATTGCATAAATTTAGGCTCCAAGATTCACTGTGAAACTTCCCACTAGTTAGGGCTTCTAACATGTCATGTTAGACCTATCTCCTTAGATTCCACAAGTTGCAACAACTTTGTCCACTCTAAGACACCTACACCACTCCGTAATGGGATCTACTCCTAGTTAGAGTTCCTTCATGCCCAAGGAAACTCCAACAAATGGGTCCCAACAAACTGCAATGTAGAGTCATCCAGAATTGATCCTAAATTAAGATCAAACACCTACAAACATTCACAAAAATACATACCTCTATCCATTGTTTGAATTTTGCTCCATTGCTGCAACGTAGGGCATCATCATATTCCCTTTTCGAAGCTTTACTTTTGCCCAAACTTGCACCTAAGGACTTTGGTTGTCCTTCAGTGAGAGGTTGTCCTTCCACATTGCAACTTTTGGGTAGTTTCAAGCCCTTAAAATAGAAAACCCTCCCTTTATTGTAGTGGCACCCTACAACACCTTCAAATAGGCTCATGACAACCTCTTTTGAGGGCTCTCTCACCTCAAACAAGCCCTCAAACAACCTCCTCTTCCTACAACCTTCTAGCAAGACTCTTCGGCCCTTTCTCGAGCAACAAAATTCTCCTGAATTGGATTCAAAACATCCCTTCAACCTTTTCTTATCCTGTCCTCTGCGGTATGGCCTAGAACAAACGTATCTCCCTCTCCAACAAGCTCTTTGTGAGGTAAGTGTTGCACAAATGCATGAGGAAATATCCTTCACTCTGCCTCCTATATATACACATAAGGAGGGCTTCTTTAACTCAAGCTGACCTTGACAAAAATTTTGTAAAACCCACTCATGACCTTCAAAAATTCATAACTTCATTTCTAGAGCTCTGATTTGAGTGATCTTTGGAGCATTGAAATCTGCACGCCAAGCTCTATCACCTCAAATTTTATCATTGTAAAATTATTCATGGTTTTGGCCCAAATCACGATGGGTGAAAAACCCCAAACTTGGGTTCCAAGTCCACCTTCCTACTTGTGTAACATTTCCCTCCAATCCAAGAACCCTTATGCTTGGAGTAATTCCCAAGCTACACAAAAATCAACACTCCCTCTTAGCGAGGGAGGTACTTCCAATACTAGGAAGTAAGCATCATCATCCGTCGACACTGGCCCATTTGGAATCGATCATTGCAACATACCATATAGAATGAATTTGACAATCTCGGTGATGCCTCTCCCTCATCACATCCAAACCTAAAGATCCCAAACCTCCATACGACTACTCCCTCTAAGCCTACACAATTTCCACTAGCTCATTTCTTCAAGCACTCATCGTACTGGATCAAATACCACTCATGAAAATCCCACTAATCTCAAATATTACACATCATGATCTCATGAAGGCTCTAGCCTACTAATATCCAATCCATCACATGATTCCATCTCAATCAACCTAATCTCTTCCATGCCAAATAAACCCTCGAGCTATCCCAACCATCCATGAAAAATCAATGAAAGTTCATGATTAACAACCTTCCCTACAATAACCTGTTATTCCCTGGGCTCACCAGCAATCCACCAGAACACCCAGTTAATCTCATTTCCAAGCTAGTCAAGACCACATCTCCATGTCTTCAACGGAATCCTCTGCTCCATGATCTAGACACCCACAACTCCCTCTAAGTTGCTTCACTGTGCACAATCTGATTCACTATCCCTCAAAGAAGCTCAGATATTCTCTGATACCATGTTGAATTTCCACGACCTTGGGTCTAGGATAGAAACCCAAAATCTATGAAGCTAGAAAACCAAGAATCTCAATGATACTCCTTTAACACTTATTTCATTAAATTTGGAATTAAATAGTGGATGTGGAATTTAAAAATAACCAAATAACTCAACTCTAGTGTTTTCCTTGTAATAAAAAAAATCCATTTTTATTGAAATATGTGTTCTTTGCACAACGAAATATAAACAATAGTAAATCACACATACACAGATTATAGACAACTTTTTAAAATTTTCAACCCAACTTCGTTATATTAATCAACATATAATACAATAGTCTACGACCCCCATACTAACGATAATGGCCCTCATACATACACTAGTACAAGATACAAACTAGGGCTTGGTGTCAATCCATTAACAATGAATATACCCTCAACAAGATACTCTAACCATCTGGCTTATGTAGTCAAATATCTCATCTCCTCTCGTTCATACCCTCTACCTGCATGATCCTTTGACTCTCAATCTATGGCTCCTTCCTCTATGAATTCTCAAAGTCCATCTAGCCACTGAATCTTGGATGTCAATATGTTGTTTAGTTGTTCCTTAGTCCATCAAGGCATCAACACATCGAGATTGCTTTCGAGCTTTTCACATCTCCAATTGTGAAAAAATCTCAACCACCCACTCCTGCTCCTCAGCTACTTAGGGATTTCATCCCCCTGTGGGCTTCCTACATTGCTCCAATGAAGACCAACATAGGGAACGAAGGGTTAGCACCTATCACTGCAAGATTACATTCTCCCACAATGAACATGAGCTATGGGGACTGCCCACCATCCGTTATACAAGTACTTCCCCACAAACAAGTCTCGGGCTCCAAAACATTCTCCTCAATGATCAAAACCTTGAGCTCCAACAATTGACTCTCTCACAACTACCTTTGTTCATCAACGAGTTGCTCAGCAGGCTCCAACTTGGACACTGTCACACTGTCCTCGAGTAGACCATAAGTTCCCAATCCACATTCAGACTTGGTCCACTCTCACTCTTCCCTCCAATACACCACAATTTAAAAAGTCCACATTGTAGAATTTGCACCTAGTTAGGGCATCGTCACACCTTGGGGACCCTTACTCAAGGTTTCCCAGAGGGTTCTCCACATATGCCCTTTGCTTTGCAATAAAGGAGTGTTGCACAAATTTAGGCTCCAAATTTAACTTTGAAACTGCCCACTTGTTAGGGCTTCTAAAATTCCATGTCAACCCTACCTCCTTGGCTTCCATAAGCTGCAACAACTCTGTCCACACTAGGACACCTACATCACTCCATAGCGAGATCTGCTCCTAGTTGGATTTCCTTCATGCTGAAGGTAACTCCAAAAAATGGCTCCCAACAAACTGCAATGTAGACTCATCCAAAACTGATCCTAATTAGGATCCAACACCTACAAACATTCACCAAAATAGAAACATCTATCCATTTTTTGAGTTTTTCTCCACTACTGCAACCTATGACATCATCACAGTCCCTTTTCCAACCTTTACTTCTACCCATATTTGTACCTAAGGACTTTGGTTGTCCTTGAGTGAGAGGTTATCCCTCCACGTTGCAACTTTTGGGCAGTTTCAACCCCTTAACACAGATTTCCCTCCCTTTAATGTAGTGGCACCCTAAAACACCTTCAAACAAGCCTGTGGAAACCTCTTTTGAGGATTGTCCCAAGTCAAAAAATTCCTCAAATAACCCCCGCTTCTTGTGGCCTTCTAGCAAGTCACTTTGACCCTCTCTCTAGCAACTTGGTGCTCATGAATTAGCTTTAAAATAACCCTTCAACCTTTGTTGGTCTTGTCCTCATTGTTGCAGCCTAGAACAAAGGGATTTCCCTCTCCAATGAGCTCTTTGTTAGGTAAGTGTTGCACAAATGTATGAGCAAATAGCCTCCACTCCATCTCCTATATATACACATAAGGAGGGCTTCTTCCAATGTCATGCCAGGGATATCCAACTTGTCAATAGACTTATTTAACTCAAACCGACCTTGACACATATGGTGTACTCCCACTCATGAACTTCAAAAATTCATAACTTCACTTCTAATCCTCTGATTTGAGTGATCTTTGAAGAGTTATAATCAGAATGCCAAGTTATATCACCTCAAATTTTATCATGCTAAAATTCTTCATGTTGTTGGCCAAAATATCGATGGGTTTGAAACCCCAAGCTTGGGTTCCAAGCCCACAAGACTACTAGTGCTTCTTTTCCCTGTAATCCCTAGACCCTAGGGCTTGGAGTACCTCCCAAGCTACACAAAGATCAAAATTTTCAGCCTAGCCTTACCATTTCTGGTTAGCCATCGTGTGATGGGGTTCTCATGTTTTGGTTGAGCTACATTCCTAGATGGATTCAAAGACAAGTGAGGTGGATCTCTCAATGATAGAACATATGGCCTAGTAATTCTTGAATCAGATTGTGGGTCGACGTAAAGCTAGATTTTGTGTTTCCTCGGTGGGCCTAGGAATTCTCAACCGATGAATGGAGTGATAGACGGTAAGGCCTAATGGTGGTTGCCCGTGATTAGTCCTAGGAATCCTTACGGACGAATGGAGGGATATACAATAAAGTCTACAGAATGGAGTGATAGACGGTAAGGCCTAAAGGTGGTTGCCCGTGATTAGTCCTAGGAATCCTTAAGGAAGAATGGAGGGATATACAATAAAGTCTACAGGGTGATGTCTCAGTTTAGGGCCTAGTGATCCCTTGATTAGGTTGTGGATTTTGATAAAGCTTGAGAGACTAGGACCCAGGAAAATTCCTCATGGTGTAGGTGGAGAAATCCAATGGCATCCATGCTTGTATTGGCCTAGTGATCTAGTGTAGATCATGGTAAATCCAATTATGACATGTTTATTGTGTTGGCCTAGTTATTCGAGATGGATTACAATAAAGACTGGTTTCTTTTTATGAGTGTGAGCTGCTCTAGCCTTGGGATGCATTGGTTGGTTCTTTTGGTTTGATTATTGTTGTAGCTCAATTTTGCATGGCTAAGAAGTTCTAGTAAAGAACTTCATTATTAGTATTGTCATGTTTTGAATTGGTGTATCTGCAATAGCATCTAGTTGTTAAGTGGACACATGCAATGTTACATTCCTATGATGTCCATGTTTGCTTTGTTAGGGATCGTCTTATTTCTCTTATTGGAAGGGAAGCTTTCGATGGTGAAAGCCAGAAGAGATTGCATCACTTCTGACCAATGATTATGAAGGACGGATAATGCAAACCGCTGCCATTTGTTTATGCAAACCTACCCTTGCATCTCTGGAATCTCTCCTCGCTAAAAGCCATCGGAAATGCAATTGGGAAATTTTACTGCAGGTGCCCAGAAACAGAGGAATATGCCAGAACCACCTATGCACGCATCTGTGTGGAAATGGATTTCAGCGCCAGATTCCCAGCTGAAATAACCCTAACAAGTAAAGACTATGTGTGGAACCAGAAGCTTGATTATGAAAGTGTCCTCTTCAGATGTCGATCGTGCTTTGAGACGGGGCATCTAGCAAAAAATTGCCCAAAAGCGTCTGAGAAAAATTTTGCTAGAAAAAACCACCACAGATCTACATGGTGGGAAGGAGCACAAAAAGAACACTACACTGTCATCAAGGAAGAATATTCTAGAGAAAACTCTGAGTCACAAGGAATCAAGGAAGAAGGAAACAACTCTCAAAGCAAGCAAGGAGAAAGCCCGCCCCAACAAATCAACAGTTATGAGGATTTGAATACAGCAGAAAATAAATCTTCATTTAACAGCAAAGCAGATCTCCTAAACCAAACTTCTCCGACTATAAATCGCGAAGCTAAGACACCAATGTCCCAAGAACCAGAAGAGATGAAGGAGATGCAAGACAAAGGAAGTTGGAAGATGTAGAGAAAAGAAAGAAAGCTACAACACCAACCTCGCCAAGAAAGACGAGGAGCCAGACAAGTAAAAATTAAGAAAATTGTAGGTCCGATAGACCAATTTGGTCTCAGTGGACGTTAACCATCATCATCATCATCATCAAAAGATTTTAGATAAAATTTGAAATTAAAGAAAGGTAATTTTGAGTTTAGAATACTTACGGCGTTCCCCTATGAAATGAATTTCCCTCTTGTTTTGTTGTCTTCACTATTGTCCATTGATTTGATGTTAGACGATTCAGATGTCCTCCACCCTTAGGATCCACATCTTATTTAGATGGTTAACCAAATCCTTCATTTACTTAATTTATAACAGTTGTTTAACTGACTCCATTTACTTGATTTATGACAATTGTAATATGATCCTAGACACGTGCGTCCACTTCACTGGTCATCACATGATGTTGGGTTGAATACGAAGGATCAGCAAAGTATATGAAGGCTGGAAAAGGGTACACTTAACTGACTCCTTCACTTACTGGCTGGAAAACGGTACACTTAACTGACTCCTTCATTTACTTAATTTATGACAGTTGTAATAGGATCCTCGACACGTGCGTCCACTTCACTGCTCATCACTTGATGTTGGTTTGAATACGAAGGATCATCAAAGTGATCCAACTGTATGAAGGCTGGAAAAGGGTACGAATACGAAGGATCATCAAAGTGATCCAACTATGGTTTCAAACTCTTTTTCGCTATTTGGGTTTTTCTTTGCTGTCACTCTGCTCTGTAACCAAGAGGAAAATCGCCTATGACCATGGCTGATCCCAATTTAGCCATCAATGGCTCTATATAACTGGTTTGTTTCGTTTGAATGATCCGTGATTCTAACTCTGATATTTGAATGGCCAACAAAAGAAAACAAGTAATCTCTAACTCTATTTGGTTTTTGGTTGTTAAATTTTGCTTATATTGCACTGGATTATCTTCCTATGTTTTTTCTTCAATCTTCTCTGTGGCAGGTTTGTTATCCACAGGAAATGATACCGAGGTAATAGTTCTCATCCGCTTTTATTCTGAGCCAACTTAGGGTATGGCAAGGTTAGCTACCTCATACCCCACCAATTAGTGTTTTTTGAATTATTTTGTATGGGTTTGTTCGTTTGACTCGTTGGTTCAATTTTACTTATTGCATTGGATTCTTCTCTTATGATTTTCTTCTTCAAGTTTTTTTTGGCAAGTTTGTTATCCACAGGCAATAGTTCTGGGGTTAGATAGTTTCCAACAAGGTTACCGTCAACTCATTAAAAATTTGGGGATTTTACGATCAACTAATTTCACTTTTACTCTGACCAGTCTCTGTTAGCACAAGTTAACTAACAAGTTAAGAAAGAAGACTAAACAGACATGTTAAGAAAGAAAACTTAACAGAATCTCTGACGCTAACCTCAGTGAGGAATAAACATTCCTTCTCACTTCATATCTTTAAAGGAGTCCTGCTCTTCTCCATTGGTCGTTAAAATCTGATTATGGATGAATTTATTTCAAAGCAGGCATGATTTATTTGAATTTATTTTAAAACAGGTATGATTTATTTGAAAAGGAAGACGAAGTGCAAAGAAGACATCCCTTTGACAGTGGAAAGCTTTTCCACCCCTTATGGACTCAACTTTCGCCCGTTATTACTTAATTCCTACAGAAGATTCTCACTATTTTCAACTTTCCTCGGTTATTTCTTAATTCCTAAGCAGGATTCTCAATATTTTCCAGTTTTCCCTTTATAACTTAATTTCTACAGAAGATTTTTTCCCATTTATTATTACTTAATTTCTCATTTATTATTTTTTACTTAATTCCGACAGACGATTCTGAATATTTTCGTTCTGTTGCCCTGGTCAGAATAATCTCCTAATATTGCCTGGGTTTGTTTAGGGAGCAAATTATTGTATATCAATGTCGGGATGACTTGCTTTCCTTTATTGTTTCTATTTATTACTTAATTCTCACAGACGATTCTGAATATTTTCTTTCTGTTGCCCAGGTTTGTTTAGGGAGCAAATTAGTGCATATGAATGTCGGGATGATTTTCATTCTTCTATTGTTTTTATATATTTTTATATTTTTTTGATAGTTTCACTCTGTGCTAATTTTTGTTTTTATATATTTAGATAGTTTCGTTTTAGGTTAATTTTCAGTCTCTAGATACCATTGTTTTTATATATTTTGATAGTTTCACTCCAGGCTAATTTTCAGTCTCTAGATACCATGAATGTTTCAATTTCTAATGCTCTTTGTAAATATTTGGTTTGAGAACAATTTCTAATGTCCTATATAAATATTTGGAAACAAATTACTATATTTTGGAACCTAACTCTTATAAATTTCTAATGCTCTCTGTAAATATTGGGAAACAAATTACTATATTTTGGAACCCAACTCTTATAAATTTCTAATGCTCTCAATAAATATTGGGAAACAAATTACTATATTTTGGAACTCAACTCTTATAAATTTATAATGCTCACGATATTTTGGAACCCAACTCTTATAAATGCGGCCTAAATTTCTAATGCTCTGTGTAAATATTTGGAAAAAAATTACTATATTTTGGAACCCAACTCTTATAAATTTGGCCTAAATTTCTAATGCTCTGTGTAAATATTTGGAAACAAATTACTATATTTTGGAACCCAACTCTTATAAAATTGGCCAAAATTTGCAACTATGTTTGAAGTTATCTTGATAGAAACTTTTCCCAAGTTTTCATCGAACAATGTATTTATAATTTATTTTACATTGAGAATTTTCAAAAATTTTACCAATTTCCAACAGTCACCATACATTCACTTGCTAGAGGAATTTGTTCCACTAGAGATCCCTCCCATAGGGATGAACATGGTGTCCCAGGGCGTGCAAAATGTTTTATATATACTTCAAATTGAGTTCACTAAAAAATGTTTTATATATACTTCAAATTGAGTTCACTGACATGGTTTGAGGTGATTCTGGAATTGACATGGTTTGAGGTGATTCCTGAATTCATTGCGTTATTTTAGAGTGGGGAAGGGAGCATTAGCATAAAATGTAATAGGGACAGATATAATGCAACAAGTAATACTTTAAAGCGTTATTTTAGAGTGGGGAAGGGAGCATTAGCATAAAATGTAATAGGGACAGATATAATGCAACAAGTAATACTTTAAAGTAATTACTGGAGAGCAGATTGAGTTTTTCACCACAAATTGAGTTCACTCACATGGTTTGAGGTGATTTTGGAATTGACATGGTTTGACATGGTTTGAGGTGATTCCTGAATTCATTGTGTTATTTTAGAGTGGGGAAGGGAGCATTAGCATAAAATGTAATAGGGACAGATATAATGCAACAAGTAATACTTTAAAGTAATTATTGGAGAGTAGATTGAGTTTTTCACCACAAGTAATATTTTAAAGTAATTACTAGAGAGTAGATTCAACTGGAGAGTAGATTTAGTTTTTTCACCACAAGTAATATTTTAAAGTAATTACTAGAGAGTCTCACTGGTTGTTAAACTCACTGGAGAGTAGATTTAGTTAACTAAGATTGTTAAACTCAATGGAGAGTAGATTTAGTTAACTAACTGCACCACCCACAGGTTGTTAAACTAATTGAACTAATTGTGAGATGAACTTTGAAGTGAACAAAGCATTTTGAATGAAATGAAATTTCAAAGATTTTCTTCGGAATAATTTATTTTTAATTGCTATGTTATTAAACTAGATAGCACATGAATATAGAAACAAATAATGAATTTTAAATGAAGGAGATATTTTTTTTGGAACTTCACTTTATGTGTCAATTAATCTTTTAATTAATATTTAAAATATAGTGTGCAAAAAAATTTAAAGTTTTTTGAAGTTTAATTAATACTTCAAATATAGTTTGTGAAAAAAAATTAAAGTCTTTTTTAAGTTTAATTAATTCGTCAAATAACAAAAAGAAAATTGAAGTGTTTTTAAGTTTAATTAATACTTCAAATAACTAAACACTTTGAGAAAAAAAATTAAAGTGATTTGAAGTTTAATTAATACTTCAAATATAGTGTTATATTGGTTTACTAATTACTCTGTTATTCAAATTTGAAATTTTAAAATATATTTTGCAATAAATAATTTTGGTGGTTAACATGTATGCATATATAGTTTGAGCAATTTAAAGTGTTTTGAAGTTATATTTGGTTTATTAATTAATCTGTTATTTAAATTTTAAATTTTAAAACATATTTTGCAA
>APFE030423080.1:0-28337 GCA_000404065.3 Pinus taeda | reverse complement strand
TTTATCAATGATGGATGAAAGCTAGCTCAAAGGAGACTAATCTACTTGACAAAAATGAATTGAAAGCAAATCAAAGCATGTAAGCCTAGGAAACCCTAATTTGACTAGTCTAACTTCTATAATGCAAAGAATGTGAATGAAACTTCTACCAATGCTGCTACTACCTCTAATAAGTGAAAATGCATGGATCTAAACTACTTGCATCGTAAAAGACATGTTTTTGTACTTTTTCATTAAGTGGGTGGAATGATTGTGATTTTGTGCTTATCAGGGTTTGGTTGTGCAGATGGGATGGAGAAGAAAGGAAAACGTGGGACAGGTTGGGGAGGCTAGGAGAGGTCCCTAGGGATCCTTAGCATCCATCCACAGAGGTTCCTCACATTCAGAAGCTCAGCAACCAAGTGAGTGGCCTCCTACAGGATGTCTGCAGGGGATCCTACAGGATACTCAGAGGTTTCTACAGGATAGTCCTGTAAGTCTTCTACAGGATGTTCTGTGCAATTCTACAGGACGATTGGCCGTGGAGGTTTTGGGAGATGATGGAGTGTTGGAGTGGTAGGAAGAGATATGTGAGGTAGGGATAAGGCTGGTGATGGCTCAGAAGTGGAGGAATGAGATGGGAAATGGGTGTAGGGAGTATGTTGAAGGTAAAGGGTTATGTCAATGAAAGGTTAGGAAATGAAGTTACATGAGGAGTGGAAGACTTTGGGAGAGGACAGAACGAAGTGAAGGTCGAGGAGATATGTTTGCATGCGTGATCAAGATGGAGGAGATGGTAATGGAACGAGAAAGAGGAGTGTAAATGAAACAAATGATTATGACTGTCACCAAACCGAAAATGCATCAACCTAAATTACGTATGCCATGAATTCAATGAACAGCAATCCAAAACGCGAAGAGAAATATGTATGAGGCTGTGATGGAAGTATGTGTGCAGGTGTGAATGACAAGGAAGCATCTAATCAAAACCGTGACTGTATTACAGCAATCATCAAGTAAAGTAATGCGTGTTTTTGGTGGCTAGTTATGGACTGCACCCCAATCTTCAAGAGAGATGGCAGTGAGCCTTAACAACCGTTTTGCTGGAGCTCCAATTGATGGTATCTATCCTCTGCTGCACTAAGCAAGTGGGAACAACTGTACCATAAGCAAAATCTATCCTACTCATAAGAAAACCAAATCACCAAATTGTAATTCGAATTGCATGGGCAAACGAAAACTTAAAGTGTTGGAAATGAAATGGAAACAACACTACAGCAGAGGGGATTTATGGCTCTCAGGTTGGGCCCTAACCTGAGAGCTATAGTCTCCTTAAGAAACTCAGAACTAGATCACAAACTGCCTTCTTTATTCATAATATGATGTCATGCCAAATTGGCTTACAAAAAGGAACGAAAACTGAACTGTGATCCAAAATTACAATAGCAATACGAGAGTTTCAACAACCTATCTAAGGCTAAGGCCTTCATACTTATACAAAAACGATGATGCACAGTGCCCTTGATTTTAGGGGCTCAGCTGTCCAACTAGAGTTTAACTGCGGATCCTGTAGGGCAGTCATAACTACTGCTCTCGTAGAACAATTTATGACTACTGTTCATGTAGGACAACTGGCTGCTTCTTGAGCTCGGAGGGGAGATGGATTGGAGCTCGGAGTTCTTGGTGGGAATCACGAGGAATGTCCCAAGACAGTGGACATCTCTCCACAAAATCAGCAGTGCCACCTTATTGTCTCCTTATCCCCTTTTTCGTTGTCTCTTGCTCCCTTTTTAATGCCAAAACCTGGAATCATAATGCATTAGTCACGTAGATAAAGTGTCTAACCTTCTTCCTACAAACAACATGAATAAACTAAGAAATGCATGCATAAGCAAATAAAAATGAATGGTTTGAGCAAGTAAAATAGGCCAAAATGAGCCCAAATTGTACCAAAATTGGGGCTCATCATGTACCAATTTGGAGAAATGAAATTTTGGTATGACTAGGTTCAATATTTGGGGTACATAATTAATGAGTGAGGTGTGCATGTGGACCCAGTCAAGATAGAAGTCATTCAAGATTATCTAGCCCTAACCACTCTAATAGAGCTCCACAACTTTCTAGGTCTTGCCAACTTCTATTGCAAGTTTGTCTCGGGGTTCTCTCATATCACTTGGCCTTTGAGTCAAGTCATCAATGGAGGAGTGAAAGAAAATTTATTTTGGTTTGAATCCCAACATAAGAGATTTTCAAAGTTGAAGCATCACCTCTTCTCTGCACCAGTGCTCACATTATGATACCTACAACAACAATTTGAGATGGAGACAAATGCCTCCAACTATGCTATTGGTGCAATCCTTACTCGGTAGGGGAATCGAGTGGCATATCACAATGAGACACTTTATGACACAATACAAAAGTATCCCACCTATGAAAAGAGGTGTATTTAATTTTGAAGGCCTACTGATAATGGAAACATTACATTCTGGGGAAGGAAATGGTCATCCACATGGACCACCAACCCCTGCGAATCATACAGATAGAAGGGAAGTTACAGAATGATTACCACCAGGAATGGTCCACATACCTACCACAGTTCCATTTGAACATTAAGTACAAGAAGAGCAACACCAATAATGTTTCCTACTACCTCAGCTGACCACTGGTCATGTCATTGACCGCTGTGCTTGACTCTTATGGGCACCACACTGTGGGGTGGCCGCATCTTTATAAGAGCTTTTCAAAATTTGGCTACACATAACAAACACTCTTGGAAGGCAAGCAAGTTCCAAATTTTCACCTCCAAGATGTATTGTTATTCCATCTAGGACAAATTTGTATTCCTTCAAGCAAGCATGCCAAGATAGTTTGGGATGTGCACTACATTTGGGTCATTGGACATTTAGGGGTAGAGAAAACAGTGGCACTGTTGCATAAATATTTTTATTAGTTGAACCTTCGACAGGATGTTGGGAAGTACATCAGATCTTGCACTACTTGGACCATGCCAAACTGACCATCAAGAAGTAAGGCCTATATAATCCTCTGCCTACTCCTAGTCGACCTTGGTAATCCATCTCCATGGATAACATGTCAAGCATTCCTTTCACTAAGCATGGCAAAAACTGTGTCATTGTGGTCGTCAACAGATTCTCTAAGATGATGATTCTCATGGCCTGTAAGAAGAGTATCATAGAATAAGGCACTTCTAACCTCTTCTTTGAACATGTGTGGGTGAATTTTGGGATCCCACAATCGATTATCTCAAATTGGGACAATAGTTTCCTAATTACATTTTGGTCAAGTTTTTGGTCGATGTTGGATACCAAGCTCACTAAGTCCATGACTTTCCAACCCTAAATTGATGGCCAAACATAGGTTGTTAACAGGATGATCATACCCATTTTGTGCATGTAAAACTTGAAGTATCCAAGTGCATGGGATGAAAGCTCCCCTATGTCCAACACAGCTACAATAGATCTCTCCATAGCTCAACTAGCCACAACCCCTTTCTGGCGGGATTAGGATTCAAGCCGCTATGTCCCATTGATGTGGCCATACCATTGGTAGCTACTCAAGAAGATTCACCTCATGTATAGTCCAAAGCTGAAAGGGCTAACAACTTCATTGAGCACACTCAACACATCTTCCAGCAGGTCCATGACATATTGGATAGAGCCAATGCTAAGTACAAGCAGTGACATGATTAGCATCAGGTGCCACACAATTTATAGGTCAGTGACAATGTTTGGCTACATTTGCAAAAGGAATGCCTCGCTAGGCCCCACCGCAAGCTTCAACGTCTTTGATATGGGCCATACACCATCACCGAGGCTATAGGGGACAATGCCTTCGAGCTCAACATTCCACTATTCCTTGGCCTGCACGCAGTATTCAATGTGGACTGCCTTCGCTCATACATTCCACCTTTGTTGGACACATCCAACATTGCAAAACAACTCACACCAATGAAGTTAAACCCAGATTGCATGGAACATGCCACAAATGATAAGATCATGGATATGCATATCAAGAGCACTTGCCAACATACGATCCAACTATATCGAGTTGTCAAAGCAGGACAACTCCTTCACCAGCGAAAGTGGTTCACCAAGGATCAGGCTCAACAGAAATTTCCTCCCCTCATGGAGACTCTATACATAATGGGGACCATTCCTTCCTAAGGAGGGAGGAATTATATAGGTGGATATTGGTGGCCACCAACCTATTCCACCAGTCATTTTCATTAATTTTCTTGTTTATAGCAGCATTTAATATTTTTAGTAGTTTTTCGGGTCCTAAACTCTAAGAACCATTTTGACCCCCTAAATGGCATTTTTTGAGGTCTGTAGTGTTAGATTCAATATTTTCATACTGCCATTAGTGATCAAAACCCATATTTTATATCATATTAGGGTCCCATTTTGAAATTTTTGTCATTCCACCTAGGTCCTCATTTAAAAATTTACTCACTGATGGTAGTCCTATGTCAAAAGCCCTATTGTCTCTCAAAAAATCAATATTTTCTGGCCCACCTTCTTGTGTCTTACTAAACATGCATTGACAATAAAGTTTCATTTCATCATGTTTTGTGTCAGTCAAATCCACCTGAAGTCTGGTCATTCAAGGTACCATTACGTCTTTAGGTTTCATTCTTCCAAGGTCCAATAAAAAACCATTTCACTACATAAGGCCAGCAAAAGTATGAAAGTGAACAAAATAATATCCCTTTTTCAGTTAAATATGATTTTCAAGCATGTAACCATGGTTGCCAAAGTTCTAATTTTGATTTCAGGTAAGAATTTCATTCAAGTTTGTAATTTTACTCCAAAAATATAGATGCAATTTTATTTTTGATATTTATGTAATTTTATTTCATTATATGTAATAAGTAACTTTTCCCTAGCTGTCAACTCAGTTCAAAAATTACAAAGGACCAAAAGTCAAAGGTCAAAGTATTCCCAATGTATATCAAGTGATCAATTTTTCAAAGAATAGGTCAAATGTAAAGGTATAGTTTCCCAAAGTAAAGTGAATGATAAAAGGAAGAAAGTGGGTCCCAAGGCCTAAATCATCAATTTCATGAAGTATAAAGGCCACCAAGGCATCAAAAGAAAATTCATTTTCACTCTCAAAGGTCGAGCTCACACTCCCTTGGTTCAAAAAGTCGATTTTGCAAGATCAAAGGAAAAAATTATCTTGGTGCTGCACTTAGACCTGCGGGCGCTGCCTTTTTCAACACAGGTGCTACACTTCTGGGTAAGGCATTGTGCTTTTCCTCAGTGAGGCCCAAGAGCATCAAAATGCCTCTAAATCCTCTCAAATTTTCAACAAGGCTTTTAATTCCTAAGCAAAATTGGCCCTTGGGCAAGGGACAAAACCCTAAATTCACCCCTATCCCAAAATTTGTTGCCCATATACCCTACAACACCTTCCTACATCACTATCAAACCCATCCCTGCCCTTACACTATCATTTCCTAGTCCCTAAACACTTTTCCCATAAAACACTAAGACCTAGGTTTCCCAAATTCCTAGGCAGCCTCTACCATAAACCTGTAATTTAATTTTCATTCACAACTTCCTTAACATTATCACCTCCTATCACCTCCCACAACTCCATAATCCACCAACTCATCTCCCCAGATTTTTATAGCTCTATCCCTATTTCGTAGACCTATTTCCACTTCCCATTCCAACCTACCTTATCCCTAGGGTCTCTTAAGCAAACACTATGGAGGAAGATAGAGACTATGTGGAAGAAGAGGATACACAAGAAGAGGAAGATAGGCAAGAAGAATAGGATCGAGAATAGAGGAGGCCACACAAAGGAGGAAAAATCCTACGGCTAGAGCCCACTAACACAAATGAACTCATGGCTTCACCAATGGCAATCTAATGTTTTTAGTGTGTAGGTTGCCTTGATTTTGGAAAAATGATTGAAAATGTTCAACATCACCCTATTTTGACCAGATTTTTTGCTTCAAATGTTAAAGATAATCAAGTGACCCTAGCAGAAGTGACCTTCACTTTGTCTACTTCCATCATCGCTACTGCCACAAGGATTCCAAAAATGGGTGAGAGGTGGTTTAAATAAAAAGATTTGGAGGATTATTTTTATGAACCATTTGTTAAACCACTACGCAAAAATGAGAGGAAGAGGGTGTTCCCTTTCAACTACTTTCTTAATAGGTATGCCCCCATGATGAAAATCATCATGACGTAGTTCTCTTATGAAGGAAGGTTCTCTAGGCTCTACACCTATCATATCAGACTGCTTATGCATTTCACAAGGGTCAAATTCCTCAATACCATGTACTATCTATTCAAAAGCAGATAAAATGGCCTCCATTTTCAAAAAGAGAGACTATGACCACCAAATAAATAACCTTTTCCATCAATCATTGATCAAGATCATTGTCATTCATCACCTTGACCAATTGCATATTTCATGGGAGAATTTCATTGCCAATGAGATTTTCACTGCTCCACAAGCTCCACATGTTGAAGGTATGCCTTCTTCATCTTAGCCCACTACATTTATTCCTCAATCTGATCGTCCACCCTCTGCATCACCTCCATCATCACCATTTCATGATCATGCAAGGTTACCTAGCAGAGTTAAGGTCATCAAGCCTAAGAGCACAAATGTGAGCACATTGGCACATACTTATTAGAGAGGCCACAGGTAAGTGTTTCACCCACAAATTGTGGGAGGGGCCTAGCCTTCTTCATTAAGAAGTAGGTACATAAAGGTGAAAAAAAGATGACAGAGGTAAAGATCCAGTAGTAGGAGGAGGACCTCCATGAGATAGAACAAGATTTTGAGCTAATTGATCCAAGTGAGCAGGATGACTATGAAGATTTTAGCATAGTCATCAAGGAGAAGGATTCCCAAATTAGAGAGCTTTAGACTAGCTTAGATAGAGCTAAGTTTGTTATTTCTTTTCTTGAGCAGGAAAACAAGGAGCTAAAGACCAAAAATTTGATCAATGAGGGGAAACTCATCAAGGCTCAAAGAGAAGCTAATAAAGAAAAGGTCATGCTTGATGAAGCATATGGGAAGTATGGTGATTCTGATGAGGAAGAATACTAAATGGCAAGATAGAGGCCTAGGACTAGAGGGCTAAAAAGAGCTCTAGAACTAGAGAGGAAAAAAGAGGTTGAACTTTCCAATAAGCTCACTTTGAATGAGAAATTTTCCACCATAACCGGTAAGGATCGGGAATATTGGTTTGAAAGGGTAAATGAGAATCTTGAGAAGCTCTTGAAGAATTCAAAGAGGGACAATGGCTTATAAATAAATATGGAAAAATATTATTTCAAAAAAAATCAAATTGCAAGGTCCAAGCTCCAAAAGGTCAAAACAAGACTTGAAACCCTAACCAAGAAAAAGGAGGAAGACAAGCCTGAAATCCTTGCTGAGGCATCACTCATGTCCTAACACACCTCATTAGCATTCCATAGGTCAAATGTTGAAGAATTTTCAGCAATTTTGGAAAATTTTGGAGTTTTTTGCATTTCTGGCAATTTTTGCACCAGTCACACTACTAGCACTGTGCTTTTCCTAGAGACATCCAAATGAAAAATTGCTACCACAATTTGATTCAGAAGGCCAAATATAGCCAGGAAAACCACTTTTCTATGTTTTTTTGGGTCACCTGGGCATTCAAAAGGTCGCAAAACACCAAAAAGATCATGTTTTTGCCCTATTTTGGAGGTTGGCGTTGCGCTTTTGACCAGTCTTGGGAGAATCAACTTTTGGAGGGTCAAATCTTGACCATTTTGGCAACTAAAGGTAGATATGGAAACTATACAGGACAGGATTTCCAATAAGCTATCCCAGTCTCAATTTAGACACTAGGAACCCCTCAAAAGTGGAGCTAAAGTTGGTGCTACACTTAGGACAGTGGCACTGCGCTTTTGACACAAATTTTATGAGTTTCTTTATTTTGTAAATTTTCTTTGTTTTGATAGTTTCACCTTGACAAATAAAGTTTTTACCAATGTAATTGACGGATGTAAATGTAATAATGATGTTTTTACTATTACCTAGGGTAAATACATTAAGTGAAAACTCTTTGTGATGTAATGAATCAGTTTCCAAAAAGTGAGGGATGAGTCATGTTGACCACCCTACACTCTAGCTATCAGTTTAGTTTTTGGTGGAACTACTGCTCCTCTCATGGATTCTACCCCCGATGCTAGGAGGAGTTTTTTTGAGGCCTATATCATGTACTTTTTCAGTTATTCTACAGGTTCGACTCCATTGGATGTTGTACTAGTGTTTTAGATTTTGGCATGGAATATATTGGATGAGTAGCAGCTATTTTGGTGGGATTCTTGTGCCATGGTATTTTGACATTGTTTCTTCTTCAGTTATATGTGTGTGAATGTTTTTTATTTTCCATGATCCATTTCACTTCTAAATATGTTTGATTTTCAAAGTGTGATAAGCAGAATTCATCTCCTATGCTCTGTTTTGGGAAAGTCATCATAATTTGTTTCATTTCTTCAGTTTAAAAAGAATTTATGATGTCCATTCTCTTTTTAGCACTTCATCAGTATAAACCATTCCATCAAGATACTACAAAGTGTTAAAGTAATTTCCTACCTTGCCCCATCAGATGTCTGCAATTCTGATTTTCTTTTGCCCTGACCTACTTCACTCTCTAACCTAATTCACTCATCCAGTGATTACCCCAATCAAATCAAATCAAAACCCTGAGCTACTATATCGAACCTAAAACCCTAATCCATCCAGCCCTCTTGGATGTGATCCTTTGGAGAGAGCCCTCTCTAGCTTGGTAGGGCTAGCTACCAAGTCAAAATATTGGTCTGTAGTTACCTCAACTGGACTCTTCCTCAGCCTTAGAGATCTAGAAGAGTGATAACATGCAACATGCCCATAGCCATAAGCATGGGCTTGTAGAAAATCTTGTAGTACTCAGAGATATATTTTAAATGAGGTATCATACACACCAAATGGAGATAATATGACCAAGTTACCACCCCGGGAAGTTGGCTACCTAAATAACACCAATAGGGCCCATAAAATCTTGGTGTTCCATCTCCTTGGTTTAGGGTTTTGGTTGTTTAGGGTTTCCCTTGTTGTTCAATAATAAAATGGTCTTTGAGCCTCATCATAACACAGTTTAGAGGCATGTAGCTGTCACATCTCTTCTCAGAGATAATTAGCTACCATCGTCGATCTAGTTTATTTCCATTTTTGTATGCATATGTCCGCTCTTTGATATTAATGAAATGTAGTTTTATTTCTACTACATCTCTATGTTTATGTGTATATCTCTATTTTTTTGTGTTCTTGCATATGTATGGATCATCATATCATGCCACATCACCCCAAACCATGTCATCTCAGCATTAGATTCTTGAGGTTTATTTTCCTTGCATCCCTTATAACTTGAATGGAAAATGCTAAGGTCTAAGGCCCAACTGTCGAATGGCAGTGTTATAGCACTCACGGTTCCATGTTGGTCCCATTCTCTTTCCTTCGTTCACATGTTAAAATGTTCAAATAAGAAAATAGGAACTCAGTGATGGGCATTTTCCTAGTGATAGAGTTCCAAGGCAAGATCCATAGCTAAATCAGCTAATCATCCCTTGCTCCTTATTCTACCTTGGTGAACAAACTTTAATGCCTCAGTGATGAGTGGTCTTTTGACATCAAGGTTCCAAAGGATGGAACCAAAACCAAATCATCATCCTCTTCACTTCTTTCTCATTCATAAATAATTAGAACAAATGGCACTAGTAGTGGGTGTTAATTGGTTTCCCTAGTCCAACTTTCTATGGCACCATAAATTTCCAACTCAGCGATGAAGGATGCCACTGCTAATATAATATGTAGATAATAAGACCATTGAACTAGTTCATTCCATTACTTAACTCCATCACTATCAAGAAATATAGATAAAGAGAGGGCATAACATATGGATTGGTACATTATCCACAATCTAGTCATTATCAACATGACCCAACAATTCATTCAAATCACCTCACATTAGACAACTTCCTGATCACATGGGTAATCGTGAACTACCTAGTTCCTATATGTAGTCTAACCAAATATTTGTAAGATTGTAGATTAATATTGAGTGAAATCTATACAATTAGACATAAAAATAAAATATCCTATAAATCATGAATATGGCAATAATACACATAGTTCAACCATTTATTTCAACCATTCAAAATTAAGATAGCTTGTTAAGTATGAAATTAACAGTTACTTCACAACTCATTCAATACCATTCATAGATATACAATAAATCACAAGTTATGAATCACGCATAAAATTGAAATATACTTATCTGAATATGTTCAAATGATTGGAAACTAAATGAGTGACTTCCACTCTCCAAGTACACTGCAACTTTCTTGTAGGTGACCATCCCTGATCCAAATCCAATGTCTAAGGGGATGCTTTCTCAGTAATTTCACACCATAGTTGGCTAAACACTCAGGGAGTTGGAGTCCATTGTGTAGGTGGTTTATCATCTACTCTTTGAAAATAACAAAATAGTGACTAACTCTTCTCTGAGTTCATTCATAGGCTTGACCAGATTTTACAATCATTTAAATTAAATATAGGGCCTAGCAATCAGTTCCACAATTACTTTATCTTCTGCATTCATCATTCCATGATCAACTTTGAACATCCTTTGCTCTCTAGCAAGGGAGATTAAGAGACAAAGGTCATGCACATGACCAGAGACCAACCAAGAACCTTAAAAGATCAATGGAAGAACAAAAAAAAATGTTGTTATATATATATATATATATATATATATATATATATATATATATATATATATATATCTATACAATTAACCTCCCTCAACACCTCATCATGTATCTGAGAAAGCATGCCTTTGGGTCTTAGCTCTCCTCAAGAAATTGGGAATTTCCTCTTTATTTCATTGTATCCTCGATCCATGAGGGGAAATGGACATCATCATGTGCCCCTCACTTCCCCAATCTAATATATTGAATACCTATCAGGTGGTGGCTTCCCTCCAATCAAATCTCTTACCAAAGTTGGTCAGATAGTGTAAATGACATACAATTGGTGGCTCATCAATCTGATCTGGCTAGGTTATGGATTCTAAGGTATGCAAGTAAGCAAGCTTCTTTCAAGATATGGAATCTTAGGCATTCTTTCATTCAATTGGTATTTAATTAATTTTTAATAATAATTTTTTCATTCTTAATTAGCATATGATCAAGTCTTTGTTTTCCATGCTAGAAATTTAGTCATAATATGATATTACAAAAATAAGGGTAAGGAGAAGGATGTCATAGAACCAAAGAGGAAGAATTTGGTATTCTAAGTATTTTAAATATTTAGGAATAGAAAATTCAAGAAAAATGAGTTTCCAAATAGTAATTGTGCCAAAATACAAATAATTTCCTTACTAGGGTCCTTTGGAGGATGCTAACTACCCAGACTTGTACCCCTTTCCTTGTCATGAAAGATTTTTGGGGGCATATCTCACTTTCACAATAATGATTCACAGTGGGAGAGCCCACCAAAACCATCCTCCAAATGAAAACCATTGTAGTAATGATCCTTCTCTCATGTGCATGAACCCCAATTGTATCCTAGTTCCATGTGGGAGGATATTTAATTTTGTGTATAGGGTTAAGGTAAAGTGATACTTAAGTTGCATAATCATTTTGTTTCATTTTTAATGATGGCAACATGGGATATTGGATTTCTTGTAAATGTTATTTGGGATAAAATATATGTTTGATCCTAGATTAAGACCTAAAAAAACATCTAATTGACTAATAGCTTGTCTTCCTTGAAAATAAAGAAACAAGTGAGGATCCAAGATTAATAATATGGAAGAAATAAAAGTTTATCCCCTTAAAAAACGACAATAAATTATTTTAAGGGAACTACAATAAACTCACATTTAAAAATAATAGTAAATACTAATTATATTATCATTAACTAACAAATGCATTCTAATAAATTTTACCACATTTAAAAACTTGTATCTATATATATATATTATATATATATATATAATTAAATTTTCTTTTCTAAATTATTACATATTTTAAAAATAAAAAATAAATTCTATTTAAAAAAATGGAAAATGGATCTCTTTTTCAAACAAAGAGATTTTGCATAGAATTTTCTAAACATGCTATGTTTTGGAGTTTTTGGTCAACATTTGGGGATTTTTTTTGGAGCTGTCTTTAATGCAAATTTTTGGACTTTTTGGTGCCAGAAACTGGTAGAAATATGTGAGGTGAAATCTTGATTTATGTTATTTAAATTGGTTTTTTGACTGTATATGGATTTAGCATCCTTAAAAACCCCTAGGGAACTTCAATTGTGTAGGGGTTGCCCATCAAGCTGGTGATTTCAATAAATTCCTGCCAGATTTTAGAGAAATTAGACCAAAAAGGCTTCCAAAAAGTCACAACTAAAGGAAACTAGTTTTTTTTCCCAAATCTTAATTTTTGTTGTTTAAAATGGGTTTTTGACTGCATTTATGGATTCAACACCTTGAAAAACTCATGTGGCACTTAAATTGTGGATATTTTATAACTCAAACTTGTGACTTGAAGAAATCTCTACTAGATTTTGGACAAATTAGAGTAGAAAATAAGAGCATTCTTTAAGTGTGACTTTGGAAAGTTTTCTAGTTTATTTTATGATCTAATTCATCTAGAATCTGGCAGGGATTCATTGAAATCACAAGTTTCACAGATGAACTCTTCACAATCAAAGTTCCCTAAGGGTTTCCAAGGTCCTAAATCCATATATAGAATCCACAAACTAGTTGAAACAATGCAAATCAATATTTGGCCACAAATTATTTTGTCAGATTCTAGCAAAAAATTTACCAAAAACTCTAAAAAATCGCACAGAAAAAGTACTAAAAAAAATGTCATTAAACCAAAAAATATACCAAAAAACCTTCCAAAACATAAAACAAATAAACTACAAATTTTAAATATTATAACAAAATATATATTTGATATATTACTTTACAAAACACATTATTTACATAATTTGTTAATATCTTCTCATCAAATAAAAAGCATTTGACTTCATTTATAAATAATGACTAAGCTAAAATATCTATCAATTTTAACAAAGATAAAGCATGACCGAAAAGCTCGTTATTTCGTCCTAAAGATATTTTAACTAAAATTTATTATAAAGATATATTTACGTAGTAAATTTGAATGAAGCACTTAATAACCATTCTCTTAACCATCTTAATTTATTTAATTTATTAAATAAAACAATATTTTTAATATATATAATTTTAAGATTATGATCCAGCAAAATACTAAATTGGTGTATGAGATTTTTTTATTTATAAGACAAGGAGCTCATCTCTTTGCAATGATTTTACTACTAAGTTTAGGAAGGCATACATATTTTACCCTTTTGATTTTGAACATGTGAAGTTGTACACCAACACAGATCCATTTTAAATACCGATCTAAAATGAGTCAAGAGGAATCCAAGGTGCGACCTTTTTTATGATCCCACATTATTTAAATGTTATGTATAGTTAAATTTTTTTAATTTTTAGATTATTTAAAATTTCTATTTGAGCCAATATGAACAAAATTTCAATTTTGATGATAAACAAAACACCCTTACATATTATACTCAATTATAAAATGAATCTATTAACCCAATAATTATTAATATATTTTTATTATAATAATATTAAAAATAACCCTTTACTAATTCTTTACATGTTTTAAGTTGTAAACGTGAATATAGAAATTACTTTTTGGAAGGCTATAAAGGAAATATTAAATGACAAACTTAGAGATAAATGGACTCGTTTTTTTGGGACATAAAGTAAGAGTATTATATGTTTAGAAAAATGTTAAAGTTATTTTATTTTAATATTTTGTATATACACAATAATGTGGATGTGGTGTACGTGGAAATTTTATATTTGCGAAAAAATAAATTCAAATCTAACATAAAACTATTACCATTGTGATTTGGAATTATTTTATTTTATTTTATTTATTTATTTTAAAATCTAGTAAAAAATTATGAATTATTAAAAAGGATATATGTTAAATATTAAAATTGTAAATAAAAAACATAATAAATATTTTTGAAAATGTTAAAATTTTATTTATATATTTAAAATATAAATTATAATTTGATAAAAAAATATAAAATCAAATTATAATGATGATTTATGAATGGAAATAAAATTAATTCATATACTATTTAAAATTTTCTTAATTTTGAAGGTTATTTCAATTGATCAAGTATTGTCATTAAAGAATCTCTATTATTGAGAGGTCATGGGCTCAATTCTCTTAACATTCTCAAGGTCAGGTGTTATAGGTCATTTTGTCATATTCATTGAAATGACCTAGAAATTGGATCAGTCAACATCATTGACACCTTGCCGTTCTCCCTTTCCAAAGCCTCAAACATTACTTCTCCAAAAATTCTAAGAATTATGGATTTATCAGTTTAAAAACTCATATCCATCGCACCCTGTCTTCTATGCCACCTGCAATGGTTGCATCTTGCATAACTTGGCACTTGCACTCACTAGTGCATGTTGCCTTTGCTGCATGTGTGATGGTTCTAGGATTTTGGAAAAAATAAAAAAATTTGTGAATCTTCTCTTTCTAGAACCTTCTATGGTGGTTTTAACCATTTACTATTGTTTGGGATCTCAAATTCCTATCCTAAAACTCTTACCTTCTTATCACTAGAGCTTATCCCCTCTCATATGTGGATCTAAGTCCTAGATTGGTAAAACCAAAACTACCCTATTTACACTATAAATTCATTTCCTCCGATAGACTTTGGGTTGGCTTTTAGAGACTCTTAGTTATGCCCTGATGTTGTTTCTTTTTACCTAAGGATCCATTAACATCCTTGAGTTGATTTTGAAATCTTTCTTTGTGGGTAAGGAAGGACAAGTTTTGGTGGGAGACGTCTATATTGTCAATAACTACAAAACTGTTGTAATTTTCTCCTACATTTCAATAATACAAAACATTTGTTTCTCTATACTTGTGTATTTTTTATTCTTATGTATTTCAATTCCCTTTTAACTCATTTATTAGATATATTAGTCTATGTTATGTATGTCTTGTTGTTATCTTGCTTGTTGTAATTGTTATTCAGGTCCCATTTATAGTAATTAGATCTGGAGCTAAATTTTACAACCAAGAGAAGAGGAGGGATTGTGTTGGACTCTGGGTAGGATTTCTACTCCATTTTATAATTTCTTGTTGTTTCTAGATCGGACCACTAGATCTAGGGGATTCACTTTTGTCCACAGGAGAAAATTTTCCATATAATAACTTGGCGACCATATTAGGGAACGAGATGTTCCTATAGTGGTTTCCTTTTCCTATTCATTTTAGACCTTTCAATATGACTTGAATTTATTTGTTTACAAAGTAGTTAGTCTTGGGAATGCATTAGTTTGATGTTAGTAGGGTTCTTTTTTCATTTTTTGAACAAAATTCGCCCCATTGCACTTACTAGTCAGAGACAGAGCGACCCAGTGTGCCTGAATTTTTCTATAAGTGTGATGCCTCACACTAGTGCCTGTCTTTAGCCTACAATGGTTCCTGTAGGATGAAAAAATCACATTTTTATGTCTTTCTCTGAGTTTTTATTTTGTCTACTGATTTTCCTTGAGCCTCTATACTAGTATTTGTCTCTGTAAAAGCCATCAATGTGTTTATATTTTGGTTTGTTTTCCTTTTGATTAGAATTTGTTTGGATTTTCTTTCTTCTTCCCAATTAGGCTTTGTGAACATTTGGCTTAAGTCTTGATTATATAAAATAATTTTCATATTACAATTGTAGTATGCGTTAGTTCTTTTGGTCAATGATCTAGCTTCATTTTCATTTTCATTGAATTTGAAATTGAAAAGAAAATAAAAGAAATATTTCCATTTTTGCATTGCATTTATGGTTTTTGACTTACATTGGAATAGTGCATTGAAATATATTCTAAGAGCTTTTTGTTGCATTTAACACCATCATTGCTTTCTCTACTTCAAAATATTATCATATCATCTACTAATCTATCTATATATATATATATTATTAATATATATATATATTAATATATATAATATTATATATATAATATATATAGATATATATATATATATTAATATATAAATATATATATATATTGTTGTACAGTATCCCCCCATGACAGAGCGATCCCACTAGCCTAAATGGGGTCTAGAAACAGTCAAACAACGCTAACACACATGTTCCTAATTGCAAAGTAAAGACCGATGATGAGGGTCTACCTCGAATCCAATGCTAGTATTCGTAGGAGAGTTGTCGCTCCCGTTCTTTCACTTCAGTTGGTCACAATCCTCACGATCCTCGTGAATAGACACCTGCACATGCAAAGAACAAGACAAATACAAGCATAAAATCCAAGAAATGCAACTATGTATCAGTTAGAAAGGATACAACTCAAACATCATTATAAAGACAATATGGGTGGAACCATAATGATAGTCGTCTATTATTATTGATAAACAAAAGAGAATACAACCAAGTTCTGACGTCAAATCCTCCTTTGGCTGGGTGATCAGCAACACATGCCTTGCAAATCTTGTAAGGGATGGGGAACAAGCCTCTTTCTCCTTGATTACTTGGACATGGATCTCCTCCTTAAAGATATAGCCTTATGGGGATGAACAAGGCCTCTTGTAGCATGAGATTAGCAATTCTCAGACTTTGGGAGTTAGATTTGGGAGCTTGAAGAGTAGAATTACTAACTAGCTTGTCAAAGGCAAAGAGACAAGCTTATATAGAGGTAGGAGAAGGAGATAAGATCATCCACAAGATTCATGGGATTGTCGTTATCATTAGGAAGCTTCCATGAGAGGTGGAGAACTACTTCCTTCCTTGGGAGATTCGAAGCCCAACTGAACTAACTCAAACTGGAATCAGTTCATGGATAGGTTAGAAGGAACCTTCGGAAGTTTTTTTGTTAAAAACTTTACCCAATTGGGTTGGTGCTAGTGCGACTCTGATACAGAGCGCTAGCTGGCGTGCCCTCTTTGGAGGATTTCCCCCATTGGCGTGAGTGATACACTGTGGAACAACGCCAATGGAAAAAGGGCTATATTTATGGGTATTTTGCAGAAGGTGTCTTCAAGGCATATGAAGTACATACTCAAGGGGATACAATGCATGTGTTTTCAGGTTATGTCACTTCTCACAGGTCCCGGAATAGGTCCTCCAATGTGCGGGAGAAGGAGTACTAGGGATGGTGACAAAATACTGTGTAACATATATATTCATCGAAATGAAAGAGTTATTTTCAACATGCTAGTTGCATCATAGGAAGTTTAGGTGAATTCGTATCATGAGCCTTGAAATTGAAACTTAAAAGAGATTAACTTTAAAATTCATTTAGTTAACCTAAGGATATTTTGGAACATTAATAACACACATAAAGGTCTGGCTAGAAACATGTTTGTACATCATTAAATGTAGTAGTTATCATTATTTTTCTGTGTTACATTATGGGGGCAATTGGTGTTCCACGAAGTATATTGGATCATTCTCCATGTACCTTTGGGTATATCAGATGGTGCTTCCCGTATGAAAAGTATATCAAAATACTTCCTACATACACGATGCATTAGACAACACTACCATCGATTGTTCTTCCACATACCTCAGGGTATATTTTGTAAGTTCCCTATAGGTTGTTATCCTTCCATAGGTGATTGAGTCAGTCACCTTGTCTATTCTGATACAATAAAAAAGAAATTCTAGAAGATTACCTACAAATATTGGAAAGAGTATATTGTAGTTTACAGTTACATGGTAAACCCTTTTTCCTAGTTACCCTTTTGTTTATTTTTGTTGTTAATTTCTAAATTGATTAATCCACCATGGAAAAACACCCTCAAAAACCCTGTCATTAATGTAGAATGAAAATATGTCCTCCTTTACCTCTAGAGGCAACACCTGGTCATTGTAAGAATAAGAAAACACAGGATAGCGAAACTGGTACTTCAAAAGAAACCCCTTTTGGCACCACATCTGAAATTAACCAACCAAAAATCGACACTTCCCATAAGTATTTGTTGGCTTTAGGGGGCCTAACCTAGGTTCAAAGTCATTCACTCCAACCAAAAAAACCCTAACTGCTATCCCTTTCAGAAACAACCTGCATAGCGTAGGCTACAGTCCCACCCGAAGCAGTATTGGGGGATGCTATAACCATGTTTTTGCATCTAGAGATCATGTGATGTGTATTCTAAAAACATTGTAGCTTAGATTTGCCTTTGTGCATACCTCTACCCTCCTAAGGTATACTACTACAACTCTATTGAGATGAATTCCAGGTCTTCATGAAGGGATGCGATCATGCTTATTAGAACCAAAAGAAACAGTCTCACAACTTCTACTCAGTCAATAAGAACCCTAGATCTGCCTTCCCACAGATCTACCTGATTTGAATAGTTAGTAACAGATTTACTTCAATACCTTCATGAAAAAAATTCATCACAATGTTCATGCATGAATACTTAATATTTAACAGATTCACGCACAGAATACACTTTATTTCATAGAAAATAAATCGTTAAGTGACATTGCATAAAATTAAATAGAAATAATAACAAGGCATAGATGCAATAAATTTATTCCAAAACAGTCTTTACTAGATTCAAACTTCAATTTCCAGACTCTTCCTGTTGGCTTAGGGGGTCCTGAATGAGGTTGAGAGTTAGTTGTGCCAAACAAATCCCTACACTATTGGCCCTTTCAACATCAATCTGTGGTGCGTGGACTAAAGTCTCGCCTGAAGCAGTATGGGGCATGTTGGAACTAAGATTCCACACCCAGAGATTAGTGTGATGTCCTTCTGTGACCTAGATCTACCTTCACACAGATCTCTAAGCTCTTATGGCTTATCATTGTAACTTCCTTTAATCAGCCTCTAGACCTCCGTGAAGGTCTAGGACTAGCTTTCATGGATCCTGAATAGGCCAATCAACTACTTATGCACACCTTGGCGTACCCCTAGATCAGTATTTACTCAGATCTACCTACGTGTTTAATAGCTTTAACAGAAAGTGTTAGAATCTTCGCATAATCACTTAACATTAATTGTGTTAAGATAGTATACAAATCAAGTAAATGTGCACATCAATGCATCATTATTTCATAAATACATCATTCATTCATCACAACATATATCATAATCATACATAACAGAAGTAAAGAGATAAAACACAAGAATTTCTGTAACAATCTTCTTTATTGAACTTCAGTATAAATTTACAGACTCAATACTTCCTGTACACTCAGTTGAAGGGATCCACGCACTCAACTGCAGACACTACTCTAGGCCTCTGTGCACTCAGATACAGACCCTTTCCCTTCTCTAAGGCTTCTATCTTTGTGCTAGCCTTTTTCGCTCGTACCCATATACAAACTTCTGTTACTTGCCTTAGATTCTCTAAGACACGCCTATTTATAAAATCCCATGGTTCACAGACCATGGGTAGATCTTCAAAAGGCTGACTTAAGCTTACATCAAGGATGGTAAAACCCTTTTTTGACTAGGAACTAGCTACATGCTCTGCGAACACAATTTGTGGATACTTTACATATTTTTACATCAAACTAGGGATTTTGACCAAACACTGACCACACGGTATCCCATCCCAAAAGGCCCCCAATGCAAAGGTCATGACTTTCCCTTGAGTCACTCGGCTGGCGCGGTGGTCTTGGTGCAAAGATGTCGTAGCTCCACTTACACAACTTCTACTTTAACTGCACTCTACGTGGCTGCCTACTTCATCTGTTCCACCAACTGCTCTGTCATTGGTCCTTCACTGGCTTGCTTGATCTTCTGCTGTGTAAGCTGAAAGTTCACCAAATTTGCCTATATGTTGGTTGAGATTAGGTAGGCTTCATCCAACCAAGGACCCAACTTGGCCTTAAGGACTACTTCCTTTTTTTGTGCTTCTTCCAACTGTGCAAGGAGTTGCTTTGCCTCTTATAACTTGGAGATGTGTTGTGCTATAGGAATGGTGCGCATTGTCACCCTAACCTCATCATACTATTGTTGGAGTTCACTGATCTCTGTATTCAAAATCTGCACGATGCGATCCTCCTGTAGGGTCATCACCACTTCCATGGCCTGTTCGAATAAAGCTGTGTAGTTAACGACTGCATCATGCATAGTAGTTATCCCTTCCTTAACAGCAACTTCGCATTGTTCCCTAACTTCTACTGGAGTCTAAGGCTATGACTTAAGCTCTAGTTCTGTGATTTTCATATTAAGCTCGAATTGAACTCTAGCCACATTTTCCTTAGCATCGCGAATGCCCCCAACAATTTTCTGGATCTTAGCCTCAAGTGGTGCCTCCTCAGGTATGTGCAACTCCGACACTGCCCTACATTCCTCTGCAACCACAACCACCAGCTTGTCACTCTGCGCCTAGATCATTTTCTTTCCCTTCAGGGCCTCTGTCTTCTCAGTGGACCTTTGCTCATTGTTCAGCTCATATTCACTTATTAAGTTGAGAGTGCGCTTCTCCCGCGCCCTCAATTCCGCCATCATACTTGTCTGCAGTGTGTAAAGATATTTGTTGGGGAGCACTACGATATTGAGGCCAATGTTCTTCAAAATTCTCATGATGGCCTTATCATCGACCAATTCCGTGCTCAGGGACCCTTTTGGTAGTGTGACTATCTTGAGGTCCACTAACCTAACAAGTTACGGAGCTTAACTTTTCCCTGGTGCTAGGCTCGTCTGTGCAGAACCCACCTGACCTTCTCCCACATGTATTCGGTTGGTCTGGATCTATAGTTCGTGCAGATCCTTCTGAATAGTACCTAATGACTGTAGGTGTTGTTGTTCAAATTGCTGCAATAGTTCAATCATGACATCGTGCACTTTATCCCCAATCTCATCGAGGTCTCACTCTATCATCATAATGGGATCCAACAGTGGCTTGGTCATCTTTGTATTCTTCCGGGGCCCCTCTGTCTATTGTTCTCTATACCTCTTCACCTAGAATGGAGTGCTTTGCCCTTCATCACTACCACCGCCCTGCACTGAATTCTCTTCTTCCTCGGTCTAGGGTGAAGGGTATTTACCACTTTGCTCAGAGTCGCGTTTCTCTTGTTCAACCTGTTGCTTTGCAACACACTATTTTTTTAATTGGGACTTCTCCTCGGCCTCCTTCCTTCACTTCACCACCAACTTCTAGACCACCTATTTCACTACCTCCTCCTTCTTCTCTGCGGAACTCCCCACACCATTGATGGTACCTACAGCCAAGTTAGATGGAGAGTACCAATCTTCTAGCTAGCACTTCATGACTTCCTGAATCACATCATCCATTGGAAGATATGGTAGATCGAACCACTTCTACTCTAGATCCTTCTGCGCCCTGATATAGACGCGGTGGAAGTTTGCCTTGAACTCTGCGTACTCTGATAACTGCTCATACATGGTTGGGGACAACCATGGCTATTGGTTGATGGCCATGTGAATGCTCAACTCCATCAAAACCAAGAAAATTTTCATTTTTATGACTCGCACGGGGTGTTTTGTGGCCCAAAGGGAGGCAAACTATGCAGCCTTCGGAAAACCTACCTCCAATGGGGGGGAACTGTCTGTTGTTCAGCAACTCCCAAGAAACTAGCATAATATAGAGTAACAACCATGCATAGTAGAATGTCTTTCTCTTGTCTTGAGCCTCACGACAATTCACAAGGAACTCACTACATAGATAACGCGACCAATTAAACTGCATGCCCTTCATGCATTGTGCAGCTAATGAGGTCACAGGCACTGGAACCTCATCCATGCGACACTTCCTGATGACCTTACTAGCTAGTATTTGCATCACACTTTTCACCACGGGGTTGTTGATGGATGTTATGGAGTACTCACTTGGCTTCTTAATAAGCTCAAATTTCGCCTTCATCTTTTCTGCCAAGTCTCACTCACTTATTTTTCTGCCAAACTGCTTGGCTAGATTCAAGCCTTCATGTGGCAGGATCATGATTCTATGGACAAGCATGTCTATGATGGGGATAGGAAAAACAAGCCATAAACACCCATCATGCACCAAATTCAAAAATTTCTTTATACAAGTGATATTGATGTTGGAGTGGTGATAGTGGGGCACCCGCAACAGGTTTAGCAACCTCGAGTGATTTACTTTGTGAATCCACTCAACTGGCTCCAATGTAGTGACACCGTATTCTTTTATATACACTCGTTTCATGTAATTATCCATTGCAAGGTGGGGGAACCACTCATGGTTAGCCAAGTCCTGGTCCTCCATCTTTAAAAGGGGAACCCTCACTAGGCACAAACATTCAAAGGTTATATTTTCTGGCAATAGGGGCGTGTGAATGCCGAATTTCTTCGTGTCTAGGTCCTTAGTGACCTTCGCCTTTCCCCTATGTGGAGGGATATACTCCGACAACTGGGATATGGGCTCCATGCCCTCAACGTCTATATGTTCAATTCCCTCTTCAACCTCCAAATCTACAACCTTCTCAGGTTGCTTGTCCTTCTTCTGTAGTTGGGTAGTAGAGTGATTTCTCGGTGACTCGTGCATTGGCACCAGATTTTTTTTCTTGTCTTTCTTCAGTTTACAGGTCTCACCCATTGGTGTAGGTGACCTTGGTGCCATAGGCATAGGATCTGAGGCCTCCATGATCACAATTTCTGGAGCCACTCCTTCGGAGGCAACAGTTCCTCTAGTGCTTGCATTGTCTCCTGGTCTTGACATAATGTTGCGAATAAATTGATGGGTTTCCTCGAGTAGATTATCAAACACAGAGCTTGCAAGAAAAATCCTCGAAAAACTTGCGACTCATAAGCAACATACAACACAACACAAAAATTCTAAGGATGGAAAGTATTCTTTGTTGGATGGCCATGTATAATTTATAGGGGGTTTTCAATTCAAATTTTGATTGTCCCCCCCAAATTCCATCAATTAATGTTGAATTGGCAGCAGATCTCCAAATATTTCAGCCTTAAATTCCACCCCCCACTCCTCGTAACCATCTCTTGGCTATCAAATCATGAATAGTGACCCTAATGGTCATTGTCTGGCTATGTTGCATGATATCTCCCCCCATAGTGCAACTCCCTTTATGTGTTCTCTGATATAGTGACATCGCCCTTTTTTGCACAGCTCCTTTTTCTCGTAAATCCCAAAACCAGGCAGTGTAGTTTATAGTCTCGTGCTCCCTTGCAATTTTTTGGATCACTAAGACTATGCTACCATCATGTAGTCATTAAGCCAGATCTCTCGTATACAGCTTCAACTGGATCCCATTCATTTCTCCTAAGAAAGGTTCTCCGTTCTGCTTTATGAGCTGAACTGTGCCCCCATCCATGATTTCTTTGATGACATATGGCCCCAAAAAGTGCATCTGAAACTTTCCAAGAAATTTAGCAAACTTACTATCATATAATAAAACCAAGTCATTTACCTTGAATGTGTGCAACTTGATGTCTCAATTGTGCCATGGATTTTCACGTTCCTTTTGTAGTTGGTGATGAAATCCAGCCAAAGAATTTTTCCTCTTCAAGCTCCATCAATTGTGCAAGCCATTCTTCCAAGGATCCATGGTCCTCCATCCCTGTGAAGGCTACTATGCATAGACTAGGCACGGTATATTCCATAAGCATAATAGCTTCTACACCATAGACCAACCAGAAAGGTGTCTGGCATGTTAATTTTTTTCAAGTAGTACTATATGCCCATAATACTACCAGTACATACACATCCCAATCATTATGTTGCATGTTATAAATATTTGTCAATGAATTCTCCAGTATCTTATAGAAGGCCTCCACTGTTCCATTAGCCTGGGGGTGATATGGTGTACTTTTCTGATGATACAACTAGAACTCTTTTGTGAACGCACTGATTGTTTCATTGAGGAAGTGTGCACCATGATCACTCATCAATACCTTTAGGAAACCAAACCTAGTTAGCACATATTCAAACAAGAACCTGGATACTGTTGCCCCTATACAGTCCTTCATAGGCTATGCCTCCACCCATTTGGTCAGATACTCTGTCATGGTGATGATATAACACACACTTATTTTCTTGCCTAGGGGTTGAATCGATCCCAACAAGTCAATTGCCCATTTCTCGAATGGTTGCAATGACACTTGAGGATTCAGAGGCAACTCAAACCTTCACGATGGCTTGCCCATTCTTTGGCGTGCATCACATGCCCTACAAAAATATTTAGAATCTTTATGCAACGTAGGTCACCACAATCCAACAAACAAAATCTTCTGTGTCATTTCCTTTCTTCCATTATGTCCCCCTACAACCCCTCCATGAGCTTCAACTAAGATTTTATTTCATTCAAAATCTAGCACAAATCGTCGGAGTATCTCATCAGAGCCCATCTTATACAAATGTCCTGCAATTACTGAGAAGTCTATCGTACACACTACTGATGCCTTCTTTTGCGGGCTAGTGTATCCTTCTGGAGTCATGTTTGTAGTCAAAAAGTGGATAATATCTATAAATTGGTTGTCTAATACACGCACCATGAAGAGCTACACGTCGGGAAATCCTTGCTCCAAATTAGTAGGCTTCTCACCCATTTCAATTCATGATAGGTGATTAGGTCCTGCATTCAACCTACTTGGCTTAACAATTGCCTCACAATGATATTCTTATTGACAAGATAATTCAATATGGAGTGGTTGGTGTACATCTTGAAGTGTCCACCCAACAGATAGTGTCTGAATTTTTGGAGCGCATATACCATAGCCAATCCCTCACGCTTTGTCATTGAGTAGTTATATTCAACCTTTTATAACTTTCTTCTTGCAAATGCTATAGGGTGATCCATCTCTCCTTCACTAGCCTTTGTCAGTACTACTCCTAATGTAGTACACAAGGCATCAACATGCACATGGAATTCCTTCTTCCAATCTAGGAAGACCAATATCGGTGCAGTGACCATATTTTATTTTAATACATTTAAACTACAGTGACATTCTTCATCCCAACAGGATGTAGCATCCTTCTTCAATAGCTTCTCCATAGGCACGATAATCTGAGCATAAGCTTTGATGAACTTTCGATAATATCCAATATGGCCCAACGTTGTGCACAACTTTAGATACTCCTTGGGACTTCCAAATTGATTATTACCATGATCTTGGCAGGGTCCACACTTAGTCCTTTCTTGCACACCACATGACCCCAAAAAATTCCAAAGGGGACATAGAATAAGCCTTTCTTTAGATTTAGCGTGATCTGATGCCTTCGTCACATATCCAACATTAAGCCCAGACTGGCTGCATGGCGCTTTACTAGCCCAAACACTGTCTAGTCGGCAAAATATACCTCCAAGAATTTGTGAATAAACTCTTTGAACGGTTCGATGATTACACAAGAGAATATCGCCGGCACATTCTTGAGTTCGAATGGCATCACTGTATACTAAAAACACCCCCATTTAATCGCAAAGGTTGTTTTACTCCTATCTTCTGGTGTCGTCTTGATCTGATGGTATCCAAAGAACCCATTAGTAAATGCGTAGGCCTCCTACCCTCCAACATTTTCCAGTACCTTATCAGTAAATGGTGTTGGGAAAGGATCATGGGTGCAGACATTATTAAGATTTCTTAGGCCTACGCAAATCCTTATCTCTCCCTTTTTCTTCTTTTCCTAAACTACCATTGGGCTCACCCAATCATATTTCTCAACTAGTTCAATAATACCTCCCTCAAGCATCTTGTCCAGTTCCAAGTGGACCTTTTCCTTGTATTTGGGATTAAGGTGATACGGCCTCTACTTAACGAGCTCCGTGTTTGGTTTCAAAGTTATTTTCATCACTCCAAAATCACTTATGATGGCTTTCAAGTCTAAAAATTTTGTAGGAAAAAGAGCCTGGTACTTGCGGAATAATTCAACAACTTTATCCACTGTGGCATCATCCTAATAATCTCCGATCTTTGCAAATTTAGGCTCCATTTCAATACCAATGTTTACCTGCCTAGTTTTCAGTAGTGCGATGATATCTGGGTTCTCTATCTGTGGGCCGTCAACCTCACAGTGGCCCTATTCTTCTGGGATATTGATATTTCGTGGATCCTTATCCTCTCCTTCAGCAGTCATGTTATAGCATTCTAGCACATGGCGCAGCTAGGTGCTCCAATCCAATTGAACCAATTCCAAAGGATCTTGCAAATTCGGAAGATCGCTACCTTAACCTCCTACACACCTCATAAATGATTTTGAACCCATATTCAAAGCTGAAGGTCATCAAGAATCCTTCTCTTAAAATATCCCACTCTGCAGTGTCATGGCAGAGCTCCGTTTCCAAATACAAATTCATAGGGATTATATCCACAGTGTGACAGAATAAATGCACCCATTCTAGCTGCGGCTTCATTCCTTACACTTTAGTCCATTTTTCCAAATGATTGCGTGGATCATTCCTCCCATCATATTTCTCAGTTAACCGTACTTTAGGATGACCAAATCGCATCCTCATCATCCTCCTATAATCGCGCCACTCATCAAAGTTGTCTTTTTGCATACGCAACCACTAAGCGGGCATAGCGCACAGTGCAAAATCTAGCGCCTAAAAGTGGTGATCCTCTGGAACTTCTTTTCAAAAGCATCCAAAAACTAATATACATCAGTTAAACCATCGTAATAAGGTAAATTTCTTACCTCCAATGACATACAACGCAACAATTTGGTCTTCATGTTCCATTGTAGTGTGGAGACTTCATGCAGCCTATTTTGTCAATGTTCCAACTCTTCATCTGAATCCGAGGTACATGACCTTTTGCGGTCCCATGCAATCCATCCATCAGCCACTGGATTGACCCAATCTTTGTTTTGCTCCATTATTTTTAATATTTGATCAAAATCCTCCTCACTTTCCTCATAGTTGCAAACTAGTTCGGTGTAGCGCGATCCTTCTGCAGGGTCCAATGGTACTACAACACGTAGTGATTTTCTTTCAAATGACATTGTCTACTTCTTCAAGTTGATGACCCCATTCATATCAATAGCCCAATCTATTCGAAGGATCGCGGGGTATGGATTGCTGTCATCAACAATTTCTATCACTTCAAAATCATCTAGTACACTCGCACCTTCTATATCTACGGTAACTCCCTGCAATTGTCCCATTGGGATAATCCTCAGTTGAATCGGTGACCACTGTAGTATAGGTCTCCCTATTCTCTCTCAAGTCTATTTAGGCAATATGTTCACATCAAACCCCAAATCCAAAATAACTTGGTCCATATCGTAGTCTCCTATTTGTGTGGTAAGCCTCATGCTGTGCCCCATTCTTGCCTTATGCTTACCAATATTTCTGACTACATAGGGTCCGTCAGGAGCATTATCCTTACTGGTACACTTGTTTATCAACTCTCGTATCCTTTCACAGCATTGCTATCACACAGTAGTTTCATACAAGTCTCTAAGAAGGTGGTAAGCATAGAGGGGTCAACCTCTGTAAGTGCGCTAGTATCTGGCAGTTTGTCCTGACTCCTTGAGGTAGAGGCTTCAATTAATCTTTTCTTCACTTCCATGAATGTTTCCTTTGCATGCTCTAGATTGAAACCAATATCCTTTTCTAGGGCCTTGTGGACCTATCCACCTTCTTTAGGTTGTTTTCCCTTATCATCACTTGTCTTGATCCCGCTTCAAAGAACAATATTCACATTCAGGTCCTCTTCGCGAGTTCGACCCTCATCATCTGTAAGTTCTAGGTAGGATGTTGAGGTTGTGCCTTCCTCTCCTACATGTTGGTCATCAACACATGACAAGCTTCAGTTGTGTGGCCAAACTTGGTATAGTATTGACATGATGGGCGTGTATGATTTGTACACTCCCACGCGTAGTGTACTGGCATTCCATAATTGTAGCAAATGACCTACTCACGACCCCTACTAGATCCTCCTCTTCCTTGGTCTCATTTGTGCCCTTGATATACTCCACTCATCCTGCCAGTGCCCTAATCTAGAGGCCAAGTTTCTGCTTGCATTCGATATGTAGGAATCCACTCCATCATTAATTCGTAGCCTCGACAATGGCACTCATTGCGGCTCACCAATTTATAGAAATCATAGAAAAATTGTTGGGGTGTTTGTACAAAATTTTGTAGCAAATGACAATTATTTGTGACATGTTTTTCTACCATTTGACAAATAGTGCACCATAACATAGTGTTACTGGGAATAGTGTCCACTCGGATGTTGCTATTCCCACTAAGACTGGTAGCTATCTTAGAAACAAACAAGTAAAGTCTACTTTCGCTTTCCTTTATGAAAATAG
>APFE030423079.1:227596-248117 GCA_000404065.3 Pinus taeda | reverse complement strand
GGACAATGCTTTTTGAAGGAGAGGGGCATGTTAGGCCCCTATACTACTAGTGTAACCCCTTATTGTTATTAGTACAACCCCCTTATTATATTGATGTTACCCATGTATTGCCCATATTGTTACTATTGTGCCCCATAGAAGCCCACTATTGTTATTATTGTGCCCTTACATTATTATTGTTATGTCGGCTCTGATTTTGTTATGACCCCTTAGACTCCTATATATATAAAGGAGGTCTTTTCATTTGTATCATCCAAGAATTGTTCATTTATTTATGTAATGTAAAGGAGGTTGCCCCCTCGAAGAGGCTGAATTCTAAGGTGTTGATCTATCTTTTCTTGAGCTGGGTTCATAACAGTCCCAAGACTCAGGAAGAAATGACTCATATGTCTAAAGTTCCATATGCATCAGCAGTTGGAAGCTTAATGTATGCAATGGTCTGCACAAGGATTGATATTGCACATGCAGTGGGAGTTGTAAGCAGGTACATGAACAATCCAGGAAAAGAACATTGGATAGTGGTGAAGTGCATTCTCAGGTATTTGAGAGGTACCAAAAATCAAGCATTATGCTTTGGTGGTTCAAACATTTCTCTACAGGGATATGTTGATGGATATATGGCGGGTGATAGAGATAACAGGAGAAGCACAACACAATATGTGTGCACTGTAGGTGGAACAACTGTCAGTTGGGTCTCAAAGCTACAAAGTGTTGTTGCAATCTCAAAAACAGAAGTAGAGTATGTTGCTGCTATAGAGGCTAGTAAAGAAATGATTTGGTTACAAAGGTTATTGGATGAATTGGGTAAGAAGCAGGAGTTGGGCAAGTTATATAGTGATAGCTAGAGTGCCATACATCTTGCAAAGAACTCTGCATTTCATTCCAAGATTAAACATATATAGCTCAAGTACCATTTCATATGGTCAGCATTGGCAGATGGATAGTTGAAGCTAGAAAAGATACACACTAGCCAGAATCCCGCAGATATGTTAACAAAAGTTGTAACCATGGATAAACTGAGAATTTGATCAATTTCAATTGGTCTTCAAGTATGATGAAGAAGATGAGAAACAACGAGGTCTAAAGTGGAGTCATTGTCCAACAAATGAAGTAGCGGTGGAGTTGCTATATTCAGTCTCCAAGTGGGAGATTGTTGGGTGTGGAGCCTGATTATCTTCTGTATTCAAAGTTATCGCCACATTGGACCCTAGTTCATAATGGGGCAGTAATGCCGCCCATAAAATATTCGTTGTAGGGGGGTTGGGGGGGTGGGGGTGGGGGTGGGTGGTGGTTGCAACCTTTGGGAGCCCCTCGTTGGCAGGGGGATCGGGGGAAGTGCCCCACTGCCCCCGAAGCTAAGAATAGATGTAAAATTTCCTTGTAAAATGTTGTAATTTCGTAGTCAATCTGGTTCGTTCATTAGGCGGATATCTGACGGTAGAAGTTATTATTAATTTAAGGTTTTTTGCCCTAAAAGGCAACCCCTTGCTATATATGAGGGAATTGTATTGCGTCTATGTAGATCTATATTCTGAGTGAGTAAGAGAGAAGAAATTGAGAGCAAAGAGGGAATTACAGCGGATTTGCTGTAGGTTGTATCTCTTCAGTTTGCTGGATAATATAAAAAAGGAAGGACTGCCTGTTTCTTTGTGGATGTAGCCCAAACTGGGTGAACCACGTATATATGTGTCTCTCTTGTTTTATGCATTTTGTGTGTTTATATTTCTACAATATTTTATGTGTTCCATTGCTATGTAATATATAATTTTCTAACATAAATCTTCTTCTTGTCCACTGTAAAATTGACCAAAATTTTAATAAGGGAGAAATGAAAAGACTAGACATGTGGTTATCCTTTTGGAGATTAACCTTTTCTGCCATCCTTTCCAGATTCTTGAGTAAGAAAGGTAGGTTCATGTGTTTTTTGTCTTTGAAATTCCATAGAAGCCTCAATGATATTGGTACACCCTGCTGAATCTACCGTCACATGTAAAGTACCTTTGGAAAACTTACAAAATCTCACTGTAATGATCCTAAAGATATATGGTAGGGAAATTTGTAGCAAATTTATTGCTAAAATCAGGTTTAACAAACTGTTGGAAGTCTTAAATATCGAGTTCATCACCCTTGAACCACTTCTCACCTATTGTAGGGAGGCTTATGGCATCTGCAATGAGTTTCTCTATGACAATGATTTCCACATTCCCTAAATTGACTCTGTTATCATGGAATTTCAAGGCAAACATACTAGCTAGTCTCGTGTATGGCCCACTTTTTGGAATTTTTGGTAGAATGGAATGCAACCAACATTCTCAAAGGTGACTTTAATGGCTAGGGAAAAGTTTACTAGGTTTAGAGTGCTAGGATCAGGGTGTACAACATCCCATCCCTTTCTACTACTAGTAGGACCCATTTAACCCTAACACCTGGCAAATTGAGCTTGAACTTTATGGTAGGCTACGCGCATAGGATAGAGAATGAGAGGCTTGACAATTATGACAGCGCAAAACTCCACTAGACAACAATACTACACAATGATGACAGAGTAGGTTTATAATATTCAAGGTGAGGGGGAAAGCATTCTATTTCGCCTTGTAATTTACCTTAGTCACTTAGTATTGCAAATGACCATGATTCTCATTTAAAAGACACAACCCCAAGTTTTTTTTTTTTACTGTACGCGTGGCTGACAATGTGTGCGCAATTTTGTTTTCAAAGAGAATGGAATAAGATCATTATTGTCCCCAATTGAATTGTTGAACATAAAATTTATAGGATGAGCAACTGACTCCTACCTCCCACAAACTGAAACTAATATGTGTTGGCACTGATAGCCCCAGGTAAACATTATGTAGCTCTTTGTGTAGCAATGACATAGCACAAATTTTAATTTCTCTGCAATATGCCTTTCAATCTGTAACCAGTATTCAAACCTCCTGCATGACAAACCAAAACATTTGTCTGCGATCATAAATAATAGGAATGGCAGTCTCCTAGAGTGGTTTGAAACAGACTCCTAATCTTTGATGATGTAAATAGACATGTTGTTTAATTTTCATTGCACTTGAAAGCAATAATGTTTGAATATGGTAGTAGGATCAAATCTAGGTAATGGATTTGAAAATGATTAAATGAGTTCATGTATGGGGTATGTGGGTAATGTGCACTCATCATACGCAATGATGTTTTAGAAAGGTAATTTAGGCTTAGGATAAAAGGGAATTTACGCCTAGGATAGAATAAGGGATGGTATGAATATTTTAGAAATGGGAAATAATCTGAAAGAATAAAGGGATTGGGGGAATAGGATAGGTTGGGTTAGGAACCAAATGGGGAATAAAAAATGAGGAAAATTTTGAGGAAAATAAGTGATATTTGAAGAGGGAAACAATTGTCATAATTTATAACCATGTTTCCTTAAACAACATTCTCTTGACTATAAACAAATGTTCAAGTGAACCCTCTAACAAACCTTCAGTTTAACATGAACCTTGCCTCAAAAACTGTATGATGAAAACTCTCAAAAACTCAAACACCCCTTCCCATTATTGATCAAAACTTTGATGACCAAGTTCATAATGACTTCCTAGGCAATGGTTGGTGCAACTCATGATAGTAAAAATGTTTGTGAGTTTGACCTGTTCGATGACAAGAAAATTATGGATTCGAAGACATTCAACTACTTATAAATTAACTGGCTCTAACAGTTATAATATTTGATATGGTTGGCGTTGAAATCATATTGGACAACTTGTTTTTGCTTCCCTTCTTATACTTGATCACCAAATTAAACTACTGTAAAAAGCCATCCACTTGTAATTCCTAGTATTTTGTAGCTTACTCCGAGCCTATAAGTATTGTAACAATTGGTGATCTGCTTGGATTATTGTTTCCTTTCCCATTAGATATTGCTTCCACTTCTTCACAACTTGCACCATGGCATATAGATCCTTATCGTAGGTATGGTAGTTAATAATTTCCCGATGAAATACTTCAGAACGGTAGCATACAGGCCTTCCTCCTTGCATCAAGATAGCTCCCATATCATACCCACTCACATTTGTCTCCACTTCAAAGGGCCGCTGTAAGTTTTGTAATGCAATAACTGGCGCTTAACTGATATTCTTCTTTAGCTCATCTAAAGCCTTCTACTAACCTTTTCCCCATTGGAAATTCTTGCTACTTGTTGTTATGGCATGGAGCAGTGCTGCTACTACTAAAAATGAGGCTATGAATTTCCTCAGGTACTGTGCTGCCCCAATAAAACCCATGAACTTAGAAACATTAGTAGGCATCAACCATTTCATGATGACCACCATCTTGGAAGGATATATCTTCAAATTTCCTCCACTGATCACATACCCCAGATACACCAAAGATTGTTGCGAAAACTCACACTTCTTGATATTTTCTAGCAGATGGTGCTTATTCACTATTTCCAACATCTATGTCAAATGTGAAATATGCTCCTCCAAGGTAGAAATATATACTAGTATATCATCTAGATAGACAATAACAAATGAATCTATAAAAGGGCACAATATATCATTCATTAATCTCATAAACATAGCTGGTGCAATACATAGGCCAAATGGCATAAATAACCACTCATACAAACCTTGCCTGGTTTTGAATGCGGTCTTCCATGTATCTTCTTCTTTGCCTCAAACTTGGTGATGTCCAAACTTCAAGTCCAGCTTGGTGAAATACTTTAGTTTCTACAACTGATCTAGTAGATCATCTATCCGGAGTAGGAGGTATCTGTTCTTGAGTGTGATTTTATTCAACACCCTGTAATCTATACACATCTGCCAAGTCCATTCTTCGTTGGCACAATGATGATGGGTGACCCACATTGTGATGTACTTGGTCAAATGAAACCCTATTCCAACAACTGCTACAACTATTTCTTCACCTCACTTGTTTCTATAACAGACTGCATGTACAACCCAATATTTGGCAATGCAGAGTCTAGCAATAGTTGGATCTCATGCTCCACTTCTCTCTTAGGTGGTAACCCTTTAGGCTCTCGGAACACATCCTTGTATGCCTGTAACAACTCCTCCAATTGTTGTTTTTGTTTCTTAGTACACCCCTCCAAGGATGCCTTGCATCTTATTGACTCATCTTTAGGATGAATTTCTCTTAAAAACAATCAAATATACTTCTTGTTGGAACTAACCAATTTCTTGGCTTAGTTGGCACTTCCCAGAGAAATTTTCGACTTGCCTTTGTGCACATTGATGATGAAAAATTTTCCATCATTGATGAGATGGTACTGGTTAGATATCCACATGAATATTTCATCACAAACGTACATGTATGGACTCCCAAACATGACTCCACATACATCAAGATGAACCACATCCAAATCTACTTCATCAATAATTTCAACACTAATAGCAAATCTAATTTTTCATTGTTTTGTTACCTTCAAATTTTCATCCTTATTTACCTATCCCAATGGATATGGGTTTGGATGATCACAAACTTCCAACCCAAACTTCTTGACCATCTCTGTTGCAATGAGATTTGCCTACGATCTCGAGTCAAACAGAGCATCAATCTTTGTCTTCTTGACCTGTATCTTTATATGAAAGAGTTTGGTCATTTCTTTCTCAACCTATTGTTCAGGGTTACTTAGATTCACCTCTTTCTGCATGGATGTACATATGATCTTTGCATCCATGTTCAATCTCTCTTCATGAATATCACATCATGCATGGACATGTATAGACTCTCAAACACGACTCCACATACATCAAGGGGAATCACATCTAGATCTAATTCATCAATAAAATCAACACAGATTGAAAACCTAATTTTGCATTGTTTTGTTACGTTCAAATATGCATTCTTATTTACCCATCGTAGTGGATATGGATTTGGATGATCACGAATTTCCAACCCCAACTTCTGTACTAGCTCTGCTACAATGAGATTTTCCTGCAATCTTGAGTCAAACAGAATATCAATCTTTGTCTTCTTGACTTGTATCATTATATGGAAGAGTTTGGTCATTTCTTTCTCTTCCTATTGCTAAGGGCTACTTAGATTGACCTCCTTCTACATTGATGTCCTTCTACATTGATGTACATAAGATCTTCTCATCCACATCTAAACTTCTTTCAACTTGGTTGCTCAAATCAGTGTCCATGAGATTCTTATTCTTATTATCTTTCTTCTTGTACTTCAGGTTTATCTCTGGATGAAATGTCCAACACTTCTCCTCTATATGGCCATCAATGTTGGAGTGGTTGCTAGGATCTTTTCACTGGTGTGTTGTGGTTGCCGTATTTATATCTTTCCCCCCTTGTGCTTCTTCTTCCCCTCCTTAGAAGCTTCATGTTGCTCCTTCTACTTCAATCCACTTGATTGTGCTCTTTTCAGGCCTATGTTTTCTAGGTATTGTACCTGTACACAAGCCTTGTCCACTGATTTGGGCTTGACCAAAATTGCTTGCTCATGCAAATGGTAGTGCAAAACCCCCAAATACTTAAGGAGTACATCTGGGTTCTTTGGAGAGATACCCAACATTATAACCATCATTTTGAATTATGTGGTGTACTCTTGCACGCTTTGGCTCGACTTTTGCCTGAAGTAATGCTGTTGGATCCATTGGTCCTCCACGTACCAAATGGAATAAAAATGACTTTAAGAGGGCTTTGAAATCCTCCCACTTAGTCATTGGAGGTTCTCTCTCCAACCTTAGGGTTTCCATGTGGCTCTCCCACCAAGTCAGTGCATGACCTTCTAATTTTAGCTGTGTGAATGAGATCTTTTGACCTTCCTCAATCTGATGGACGCTGAAATAAAATTCCAGTTGTTGCAACCGGTGGTTTAGCTTCAAAGCATCGATCTCACCATGGTATGTCTTGATATCGACTTTTAATTCAATTTTTAACAAGGATTGATTCATGACACTTGAATTGTGTCAATCTTTTCTGGGTTCTTTCTTTGGTTGGTTCTCCGTGTCTTCTTGATCTCTCGATCCACCTTATGATTTGTCCTTTGCATTCAAACCACCATCTTCTCCAAATATCCCCATCTTATTTCTTAGGGATGCCAAGAGGAGGCTTACATTTTGGTTTATATCCTTGACTTGTTTTTCGAGTTGTGAAAACCCCACCTTTGTAGGATTGCCGGGTTCATTTACAAATTCGTCGGCCATGATTATGGTTTTACAATTTTCAACCCTGCCAACCAGATCCCCTGAAAATATCCACAAATACCTAAAGAAACCTGGATCCAATACTAAATGATCAGTAAAGTACCGTGGATATTCTATTGGACAATTTGTTACAATAGATCTAATAATATTATATTAAAACTTTGAAAATTATACATTATTACAATTTATTAAACTTTAAGATCTGTGGATTTAACTGTAATTAGTGCATGCACGGGAAAGGAAATTACATAGAAAAGTAGAGCATGAAAAAATAAGCACACACACACACATATGACACAATATATTCTCTCTGGGAAACCCATTCAGTAGTAAAGATAGATGGAAGGTGAGGCTGCTTTGCTCTCTTTCTCTGTCTAGAAATATAGCTGCAGGTATAAAGAAGTAATGTATGTGGCCTATGGGCTACTACAATGCACAAATCCTCTCTGTGTGCTCTACATTATATCTCTCCTGTCTATCTTTTCTTAGCTATGAACAAAATTCTCTCGAAAGAATGGAATGCCTCTTCCTCCTAGTGTCTCAGTGATAACACAACCAGATAGCCTACTTGTGGTTAAGTTTGAATATATCAACTCTTAACTAGAGTTACAAAATAGACTCTTATAGATTCTCTTACATCAAAAACACGTGTCTAGCCCATTTTCCATGAATAATGGGGGTTGAAGTGCAATCCTCCTGAACTATAAGTGTGAAAATAGGAAGGTCAACTTCTGAGTGGCGTAACGTTTTCATATGGAATTTGATTGACACACTTATTAAATTGTTGGAAAGGTATTTGTGTGTAGAATAACATGAAAATGTTTGGCGTTGAAGCAATAAAGTTTTACCCCCAAAAAAAGTCATTTGATGCCTCAAAAATTCTCCGAGAAGGTTTTAAACCCTATTTCACCCAACTAAGTGCCACTGGTAAAAACGATACTGTGAGCAGATTCCTCCACGTTTTCCACTCCAAATGCATCAATATGAAGAACAAACAATATAATGATCCAATTCAAATCAACTTCGCACAAATTTAAAATATGAATACAATCAACATTATTTAAGTTTCATAGTGAACATAACTACTTTCATGTTTCATGTCGTTGGCATATGTGTATTGATGAAATAAAATAGGAGCTCAAAGAATAAGTCTATAACATGAAGCAACAAAATCAAAGTAACTAGAATTGTATCAAGTTTTAAACTTCAATCATCATACCTATATTTAAAATAAATAGACAAAATACAAATTCATACAAGATTTAATGCAAATAGTTAAGAACTCTAATTCTCAAAAGAAATCGCTTATACTGGTAATGGAAATGCTTAATGGCTCAGTTCATTGGTTCACTCACTATGTTATTCTCACATCCTTTATTTAACTACATTTTATTGCATTCTGGAAAAGTAAATATGTTCGTCCCAATGGGAACTGGGATTTGGCTCCCGTAAACTGTAATATGGAAAGAGGCAACTACAAAAGAAAACAAGCAACTAGATTAAGCAACTAGACTAGGTGACATTAACAAAGTTAACAAATCCCGATAACTGAATACTAGTAAAAAAAAAATGAATATGCGAATATTTAAGGACACTTATAATATGTGAAACCATATACACTAATTGTTTCACTGTGAGTTGTCTTCTGCATCCATGGTATGTTGAACCAATCTCTTCAACTTAATTCAATGAATTCTTTCATTGGACACATTGTAATATGTAGCCTAACATGTTGATTGAATAACTGCTTTTCGATCTCCATGGCCTCTTCTTGTAATTGAGCAGCTAAGAAAAACTTCTCGTCATTAATACTACAAAAGCCAATTAGCCATTTGCAAATTTATTCTAAAGTAAAATAAGTAGTATCATCAAATCGTTTTTCCATTGACTCTTTTATCTTTTCCAATTCAAATGTTAGTGTATCTTTTGTGACCAATTCATAATTTCATTCGATGTGTGGGTCATCTAGATCTTGAACAATTTGCATTGCCTCTAGAAACACATTACTTATTTTATTCTTTATTCTCTCACATTCATAAATAATGTTTTCTAATGTACTCACTCTTTTGGACCATCCAACTTTGATTTTCCTCTTTCGACTAACATTTTGTAATTCTCTATTTTTCTTGTTCAGATTAGACACCAATTCAAGCCTTTAACCAAAAACAAGAAAGTCATTTGCAGTGGTATGATCCGGATTATCCACAGATTTTTGTTCATTGTGTCGACGTTTCAAACCCCAAAGGGGGTCCATCAGCAGGACAAATCAGAAAGATAGAATATGAATGAAAGATTATTGAGAGAAGGAGCCAAGTGTCTGGATATAAATAAACCAAGAACCCTAATTTTATATAAGGGCCGACACTTTCGATTTTCTTAATTTTTTTTAATTTTCCACATTAATTAATTATTTTAATTATTCAAATTAGCTTAGCGTTTTAAATTATTTGAATTATGAACCTTTATTTATCTATTTATTGATTATTTTAGTTAGTTATTTTCATTTTATTTAATAATTTAATATGAATTTAATTATAAATTATTTTTAATTTAATTAATATAATTTTAATTAATAAATTATTAATATAAATTCTTAATTTAATTAATTAATAGAAAAATCTTTAATTTTTTATTTTTATTTTATTTATTTATAAACTAAATGTTAAATCTTATTTTTTATTGATTAATTAATTTACAATTTTATTAAAATTTTATTTTTTATTAGAATTAATTAAAATAAATATTAAATTAATTTGGCTTTCAATTAATTAAATTTATTTAAAAATCTAATTAAAAAAGAATTTATTTTTTTTTATTGATTATTATTTTAATTTTGATTATTTATAATTTATAATTTATAATATAATTTAATTAATGAAATAAATTAAATTAATCTGATTTTAAAAAATCCTAATTTTTTTCCTTTCTTTTTTATTTAAAATCAATAATTTAATTTCATTTATTATATTTATTGTTTATATTTTGTATAAGAATTAAAACATTTAATTTAATTTAACTTAACTTAATTAAATTAATTAAATTAAATAAATTAAATAATTAATTGCTTTAATTAATTAATCAAATGCTTGTCTTTGTTAATATTACTTCGAACCAAATTGAGAAATGAGTTGATTTCTTGTGCTAACCATAGCAGATTAGAAACTGCCTTCCATGCATTTACAATGATTTCTAACCTCTGGCATATATTAATGATAATATGACATTTCACTGCATTAACAAGTTTCAGAGCTCTAATAGATCCATGAGATGTGCTAGAAGTGGGAATTGTAGATTGTAGAGTTTGTATTATGACTAGACTCATCAACAAAGGACCTAGATTTAAAGAATTTTCTATCTTTTTTATAGTTTATTTTAGTATTAGGTTATCTATTTCCCGTTGCTAAATAGACATTGCAAGTGCATTGTCGGTAGTCTCATGGAATCTGATAACATTAATGGCTGCAATTCCAGACATAAACATTCGTTTCTACTTTATCAATAACCTTTTTATTATGAATCCTTATATTTTTAAGTTTCAATGTTTTATCATCCCTGTTATAGCTTGCATCTTGAAAAGTGACAGAGAGGTCATCAAAAATAAAAAATTCTTTGGCAATTTTCTCTATTATTTTCTAATTTTCGTTCAAAGAAGTACTGACCTAATCAGGTAACAAATCACTTTCAATTTCCACATTGATAACTTCTTGATTTCTTCTTGTTTCCATGGGACTTTTGGATTTTTCCAACTCAGTCATGTGCATTTTCTCTAGAATAAATATCTGTTGAGACCCCTTGCCATCCCCACTAGTTGATAGTTGACTGTGAATCAACTTTGTAGAATATATTTTCATTTTATTTCACTCAAAGATGAATCCAGAGCAGTTCCAAATGTGCAAACTAAAGATTGCACATGTTTTTTGCCTTTTTGTTTTCCCTTTGTTTCAGTGCTAATGCTCACTTCTTTAGCAATTTCTCTAGTACTCATTCTCAGTTCTTGATTATTACTTGGAGTATTGTGACTCTTTTCGATTTCATTTGCAAGCCTTGTCAACAATATTTCACATTTGATTACACCTAGATGTGTGGTAAATAGGCCTTCTAGATCCACATCTTGCTAGGCTTCAACTTCTTTTAAATTAAAACAATATGAAGACTTTGCAAACTCTGCAAGATGGCTTCCATTCTTCACGGTTACTCGCCCAACGGTAAATGGAAAATATATCTATATCTACACACACACACACACACACACACACATATATAATTTTTAATTTATTATTATTATTATTATTATTATTATTTATCAATATTTATTTTTTCAGTTCAAATTTTACATTGGAAACCGCATTATTTCTTGCAGACTTCGGGAACAAAATACCTATCTGTTATCACTCAGGTTGTTCCCCCAACTTATTGAGAAAAGGGAATACGGCCGAGGTAACCACTAACCAATCTTTTAGATGCAATTTCTAGCCAAACTGCATCTAGAGAGGGCTCTCTCTATCTGTTTTAACTTTGTTTATTTGAAGTTTTATGCTAGTTATGATGTGCAGAGGTTTGTTTTAAATGGGTTTGGATGGTGATTTCAAACAGAGGTAGGATGTAGGTGTGATAGGGTTAATTCCATTGGGAAATGGAGTCTATGAAAGTGGAATGTTGAGTGTGTTTCTGTGATGATAAGCAATACTACAGAGCAAGATAATCAGTTTGGAACAATATTAAAGCCAGTGATGGATGGGATGTAGGCCAGGGGATAAAGGGAAGTCAAGAATCCTTTATCATGGTGGTAGAGGGAAGGTGCTTGAATATTTTCAAGTAGCAATGAAGAATTCCTTGACAATGTTCAGAATGAAGGAATTAGTAGAAACAGAAGCAATTAAGAATTTCTATTCATGCTAATTGTGAGGAAAACATAAATAACAGCAGGAATTGAACATAGAGTGTATTTAAACAAGTTCTGGGCTATTCTTTTTCGCTGTTGTTAAGATTATGAAACACATATGAGACTTGCAAACATAGAAAACACAAAACATAGTTAGAATAACTTATTGAGCCAAAGAGAGACATAGGAATTTTGTACCCGAGTCCAAAATCATCACATCCACATTCAGAAGGTCCAACAGTAATGCATTTCAACGCCTTTTGTATTAATGAATATTTGAGTTACAACGCAGTTCAAATGGGAGAATCACCAACCCCAAATACATTCTTTGGGGGGGTATTTATACAAAAGAGAGTTTACAAAATATCTTGAGGATAAGATAAGGAGCAATAACTTCTTTCAGTTACTTTGTCAGAGAAATAAATGCAGAAATAAAGGTAGGAGTTATTGTGGTTGTGCTGGCTACTTTACTGATAAGATATTTTAGACTTTTTACCCAGGAATTCGGCTAGTAGTTATGTCCTTGCTTTGATTTCCTGTGTTGATGTCCTGATCTGTTACCTGCTCTGGATTCATCTTTAATGTGTCCTGTTCCTGGCTTGAGCTCCTTCCTTTATATCTGGCACGTGTCTTGCTTTTTGACCAGGTGTACATAGGCAAAAAGGATCCGAATTTACTTAGGCAAAACTTCCAGCATACTTTGCCACCAATGTTCTATGGGCAACTGATGTCTTTGTATCTTTACTAGTATCTCATCAGCCTCAGTATACCTGTAAAAATTGGGCTTGAATTCAAATAGATGATTTATTTCATGTTCTATGAAAAACAAATTCTCTAGTTTGTCATACAAGCTTTGTCCAGAAGGAGGTCCTGTCTTTTCTGAGTTGCTGGATGACGCAGTGGTCTGATTTGTCACATACATGTTCACCTAATGAGCATACTGCTGATGTGATAGCAGTTTTTGATTGCTTGTTACTAAACTAGGTAGACCCCTTTGCTGCAAGTTTGTCAATTTCTCTGTGAAGGTATTAATATCCATCTGCATCTCTTGACACCTTCTTTCCAGAGTCTGTATAAGAGTTCTCATTGTTAGCACCTTCTTTATTTTCAAAATGGTGCCTGTCCTATCATTGATCTCTAAAGCTGCTAATTACTCCTTAGTATTGGTGTTCAAAAAATGGATGAGTGCATTGGCCTGATCAGACATATTTCCTAATGATGCCGAGGCCCTTTGTATTTGTTCTTGTGCCCTGTCTATTAATTCCATTTGCTCATACATCGTCTAAATTGATCTCCATTGGTCAGTAATGGAATGGCCAATCTTAGTCCACAATATCATTTTAATATCTGCCAGAGGTTTATGTAAGGTGAGATCCTTTTCTAGTGTTTTCACCTTGTTCTCCAGGGCCTTCACCTCTCTGGTCTTCTCTGCCACTGTTATTTTTGATTTGTCATAGCTCACTTCTAGCTTGGCTAACTTTTCTTTTGTCTCTATGAGCTCTGACATTTGAGCTTCTAGCTCTTTCACTGCCTTCATCATTTCCTCCATTTTCATGCTGGTTTCAGGCTCTGTTGTTGTTGCTGCTGTAGCATCTATGGTCGTTGTACCTGTTGTCGATGGTGGTTCAGTGGGAGGAATTGCTGCTGTGTCTGTGGGGGGAGCAGAGACAATTGTTGGAGTTGTTTGGGGTGGCTGGGAGGTCGATTCTCCCTGCTTAGTTTTCAATGCTTTCTCTAGCTCTTGCTCTATCTGCATCAGCCTTTGGTTCATTCTCATTAATAAATCCATGACATCCTCTTCTGCTTTTTCTTGTGCTAGCTCTGTTGTTTGCGGATGCATGGTGATAGGCGGCTTCAATTGCTTTCTAAGGGCAACAATATCTTCCTCCTTTTTTATCAATGCTTTGATGCCCTTAGCATCCTTGGGATCATGTCCCAACTCAACAGTTATTTCCTCTAGAGTCTTTATTCGGTTGTCTTTGGCTAGAGAAGAGATCTTCTCTAAATCCAACTGAGAAGATGTGTTACTCAAAGACTCTTTTAATTGGTGGGCTAACATTGCTTTGTCTACTAGTGTGGCATAGACCATTTCACCTGTTTGTTTGTGCAATTCGATTTGATCCATTGGGTGAATGTCCTTGGCAAGGACCTCTAGATTGGTCCTTATGTAGTCAGCTGTAGACTGTGGCTACTAAACTTTGGGCTTGAAATGACTTAAAATCATTTTCTCCTCCTTGATGTCATAGGATGCCATTAGTCTATGCTGTTTGGAGGGTGTCATCTTAAGGAACTGGTCATACAATTGAGTCCTTAATGGCTCATTTTGAGCTTTAATCTCTATGAATGACTGCTTGATGTCTGATAGTTTCTTTGCTTGTAACCTTGAGGAGGAGACTTCGATTCCATGCTGTCTCCGTCCTTCTTGTCTGTGAGAGCTAGTAGAAGTCTGTTGACTAATGGCCCTCCCTCCTCTTAGGCTTTTAGTAATGTCTTCCATAGTTTCCTCTTCAGGAGGATCTACCCTTTGCCTCTTGGGCTCTTGCTGACCTATTGACCCACTTGCAGGTGTGGTTTCTTCTCGGTCCCTTTTCTTGCTCCTCTCCTCAGGAAGAGGAGTCTGCAGTGCTGGTACCTCTGGTGCTTGTGTTTGTAGTGAAGGAGCTTGCCCTTGACTGTGTTCCTTTGAGGTAGTAGGCTGTTCTTCCATGATTTCTTGTTCTGCCACTACCAACTCCTTGCCCTTTGCTGTCCCTGTTGTCGGTGTAGTCCTTTCCTGGGCCACCTGTTGTGCAGTTGTGGCAGTTGATGAGCTCTCCCCGGTTTGCTGTGGCTTTTTGAAAGATACCTGCCCAAAAGATTCCAAGTCAAGAGTTTTTTCCAAATATTTCATGGTTTGTTCCATTTTTTCTTCCTCAGTTAACTTTTCAACTAATGTGCCCTCCAACCACTCATCTTGGTTGGCATACTTTTCCATGTCAGGGATGCTGCAGTGTTCATAGGGTGCTAGCCTATATTTTACCCTTCTTGCATTGATAAAGCCATATGGGTCATAGGGTACCCACCAAAATCTTCTCTTGAGTCTGAATGTTTGACCCAATAGTTCATCAGCATCCTCCATCCCTCGTTCTTGTTCATAACAAAGGGGCCTAATTGGTCTCTGAGTTTCAATCAAGCCTTTTTATTTGTGTTATGGAAGTGACTCAGATCTGAGTTGATGAATTGCCTGAAATATTCCAAGGCAAACAGTCTCATTGGCACATATCTGGGCAGCCTGTAGGGGAATAACTCACAGCCATATATCCTTAGAATAGTGTGATTCTGGTAGAAGTACCAGTCACCTATTTTATACTTCTTGGAGAGCTGTAGTATTTTTTGCATATCATGTGTCAGACTGGGAGGAGGAGTTCTCATCAAGAGGGAAGAGACTGGGTATACAAATAGATCAACAAACTCACAATAAGAGTAGGGAGAGCTGCGAACATCATGAAAGATTGGGGTCCAAAAAATAACAGACCTCCTTTCTCCTTTATGGTCCAATTTTCTAATAGGGAATTGGAAGATATCTGGCTGGTAATATAAAAATAGATGATAGATATAAGAAGAATATTTGAAGGTTCCCTCCCTATCTAGCCTCAATAATTGGTCATGCATCTTATTGGCAATAAACTTGGCATAATTGTACTTGACAGCAAGGGGCTGCCCTAGGGTAAAAGTAGACATCATAACCAATATGGTTTCATCAATGTGCTCACTTGTCTTAAACCCCAACACAAAAGATATCATATCAACCACTAATCTACCCATTTCAGTGAAGCAGGCATAGTGAAAAGGAGGTGGCTCCTTGGGCTGGCTATCTGCTCTCATGAACACTTTGGCAATTCTGGCTATCTCTGAGTTGGAGAGTTTGGGACCTTCATCCAGTAAGTACTTCATGGTAAGTGGAAACTGGAGGTGGGTTGGTTTGAAGTTTAGCATCTGATTGATAGAGTTAGGAGTGATATAGAAAAGAGTAGTCCCAGATGGACTTTTAACTGCTCTGTTTGTTGGCTCATAGATCTCACAACAGAGGTGGATGATCTCAGGGAATATATTCACAGAGGGGAGGTAGTATTTGGGCAGGTTTGATTCCAAAATGCCACAGAAATCATCTTGATTTAAGTAACTATTTCTTAGCTCACAGACTGCTTGAAGATGGTTTTGGAAGCCTACAAGGTCTTGGATTAGGTAATCTCTATCAGCCAAGGGAAAATGTTCTAACTCTTTGTGGGGTGCATTGAGGGGGGTGATGTTTAAGGCCACTGGACCATCCTTGGCTTAGCTCTATTGCTTTTAGAATTGGAAATTTTGACTCTGTGCAGGTAAAAATGGGCAGGACAATGGATTTGTGGATTTCTCCAGGATTTCCATCGTTAGAACTGGTTTGTTGGCCTGAATTCAGTTCTGTGGATTGATGTCTGATGGAGAAGTAAGAGCTATGGGCTTTTTTGGCACAATGGACTTCAATTGTGGGCAAAGATGGCCTTGGAGGTTCTTTGGAGAGTTTACAGGGCTGAATGAGCTCAATTTTAGATGACTGTGTTGATTTATGGTGAATTTGGCAGCTCAGATGCTTATGGGGGATTTTTTTGCAGCAACATAGTGTTTTTTTTCCTTTAAATTATGGGTGCTAGTGCTAATTTTACAGAGAAACTAATGGAAAATAGGGTTGGGAGTGAATTGCTGGTAAATACCTATTTTCTCGGTGAAATGGGCGACTTGCAGGCGACCAGGTGGGTCGAGGGGCCGAGCTGTGCTATGTGCTTGTTGGTTGGCGGACTTGAATGGTTGAAAATGGTGTTTTGGATGTAATTTGAATGTACAGGTGCGTACAGGAAACATACAGAGAATAGGTAAAAAGAAACACTTTTACCCTCTTTACCCAAAAAAATTGACTTTGGTGGGTTAGGGGCGCTTTTTTGGGATGATGTCAGCATGACATCATTTTTGTCATTTAGCGGGGTACAGACACTGACATGGCAGGTGACGTGGCATATGACTTGGTGGGTGACATGGCAGGTGACGTCATCAGGTGACGTGGGCATGACGTCAGCAGGGAGGGGGCAGGTGGTAAGCAGTAATATTGCACCGTTTTTGGGGGAAAGCGGTTTCGAGGGAGGGGGCTTCGAACACACCGGATGCTTGACACACGTCCTTGGTATGGCGGAAATACCGCCCATCCCCCGGACGCTATTGTTCGACAAGTTGGGGCTTCCGAAATCACCGACTAGCATCGAATCTGGGAGGGGCGATCGGATGGTTAGCGGGCGATTAAGGTGGTGGTTAGTTAACAGCGGCGGACCCACGTTAATTTTTTGAGATTTGTAAGGTTTTTCTGTGTATTCGCGGACTTTGGAAAAGTGGGTTTTTTGGGAAAAAAATGCGGGTTTTTGGCTATTTATTTAGCCAGAGGCCAAATAAGTCCTGATGGGCACGTGGAGGGTTGTTATTGGCCCCTGGTGGGCCAATAATTCCCTAAAGAAAATTTAAAATATGGCTATAGTTAGCCAAGGGTCGGGGTATTTATTTTTTGGGGTTTTTCCATGTATTTATATACTAAGGGGGGGGAAGCTATACATAGGAGTTATATAATAAGGTTAGTAGGTTAATATGATTGTGGGGGATGGGTTTGTATGGCTTAGGCTAGGTTTTATAGAGTGCAAACTTAGGCCAAGGGGAAAGGAAAGGATGACAAATGGGGACGTTTAGGAAACTTTGGTGAGATGGAATAATTACTTTTTACATAAGAAATGTGGCTTGTTTTGCCTAGGTAAAACATGTTTTCACTTAGTTTTGCCATGAGACGAAGTGGAGTAAAGGTAATGAGTAGATCTCATTGCCCTTTGGGGGGAATGTTAGTAAGTGCTTCTTGGAAAAATGGGGAAGGGAATTAGTCATGCTCCATTTGTGCTGTAGCCACCTTACCATGATACCTTGTGATTTTATGAGATGATAACTTGTTCCCAAGGAGCCAATTGCCCACAAACCCATGCTTCTATACCATCAAAACTGCCTACCCAACCTAGTATACCTAGCATTTTTTCTTCATTCTCATTGGGTGCACTTGAACTGGAAAACCCTAATTCTTCTCTTTTCTTTTAGCTGCCCTCCTATCCAAGTCTACCCTTATTTCTTCCAGGGCTTAGATTAAGCTGTTGAGACCCTTTGCTTCTCTGCCTAACTACTTGCCTGCCAAGCTTAAATTGTTTGTGCAGACTTTTATTCTCTATTCTAAGACAAGTGAAATTCAAACATGATATAGCCAAGATTAAGTTGTCTAGCTAATCATCAATTGTGGCAAGATTTAACCACCTATACATAGTGAATATTCATCAATATATGGAACCTTTGCAACATAAAAAGGATGAACATATTTGGCACTTCCCCAGTCAATCATGAAAAATGAAACCCTATTGGTATAGGAAGCTAACAGTGGCTCCACTTGGGGATGGCTTTTCCTAGTGAAATGTCAAGAAAAATAGGTTAGATGGCCTTATCTTTTAGTTCCTTGCTGTAGTTTGAAATTTATCCTTGGTTGTTCACAAAATGGCTCCTCTGTAATGCCTGTATTTCTCATGAACTCACTTCTAAATTGGTAGCTCTGTTTTGGGTAGTTTGTTTGATCATTTCTCATCATTTTCACAGCTCCCAAGTCTGATTCTTTAGCTTTTTCTGATATGCTAAAAATTAAATACCCAAAGGTGACACAATTCCTTGTTTTTTCCTCAAAATCTTGCTATAACTTATTCCCTATCCTATTGCTATAATAAACTGCAGAAAGTAAACACTACTATGTACAAGTTGAAGTGCTGCTATTCTTAACAAGGTGGCTGAAAATAGTGCTTCGGCATTCTGCCATTGACTGGTCCACCATCTGCCTCTGTACCATCAATACTTTTCAAACAGTAGGTGTTGTTTCCTTGTATAGTCTGAATGATAGATGGTCCTCTCCATAAGAAATCAAATTTTCCATGTTTTCCTTTATCTTCTCTTTTGAAATCCCACTTCAGAACTTTATCCCCAATGAAAAAATCCCCTGCTTTGTTTCTTTTGTCAAATATCTTTTAAAGCTTTTCTTGTAGGACTTGGGCTCTGTGATAGACCTCTTCTCTTGTCTGCTGTAAGTAAATAGTTTGATTGATCCTTCTCTGTATATCATTAGGTTCTGCTTGTATCTCTTGTAGAAGCTTTATCACTGGGATTCCCAAGGAAGAAGGGAAAACTACCTCCATTCCATAAACCAATTGATAGGGGCTGGTCCCAATAGATCTCTTGGTGGTCAATATGTCTGCCCATAGGGCATTCACAAGCTTTTTATGCCAGTTCTTCTTGTTCTCCTCCAAGACTTTCTTAATGATGTTGATCAAGCTCTTGTTGGAGGATTCAGCTAGGCCATTGCCTTGAGGGTAATATGCTGTGGAGTGGCCCAAGGTAATGTGGTATTTGTGACAAAAATTGATCATTTTCTTAGATTTAAAGGCAACAGCATTGTCTGTGATAATTTGCTCTGGGCAGCCAAACCTAGACAAGATGTTGGTCTCAAGGAATTGAATGATTACTAAGTCATTGGCTTGCCTGCAAGGGATGACCTCTATCCACTTGGTAAAATAGTCTGTAGCAGTCAAAATCCACTTCTGCTGGCCAGAGGATGAAGGGTGGATTTCCCTAATGAAGTCTAAACCCCATTGTTGAAATGGCTTCTCAGTAGAAATGGGCTTGAGGGGTAGAGGTAGCAACTTTTTCTTGCCTTCAAAGATCTGGCATTTGTGGCAAGAAGTTACATATTTTTCACATCAGAGAATAGGGTGGGCCAATAAAATCCAGCCCTTAGGATTTTCTCAGTAGTTGATTTCCAATACAAATGTCCACCACAATCCCCTACATGAAATTCTTTGATTACTTTGTCAGTTTCCTCTTTGATTAGACAATTTAATAAAACACCTTCATGGTTTTTCTAAAAGAGAACATGATCTAAAATGCAGAACTTAGAAGCTTTCATTTTCAAAAATCTTTTCTTGGTTCTGGATAATCCTGGAGGAGCTTGCAGGTTTAATAACACAAAAGATATGTCAGCATACCAAGGTGATTGTAAAAAGGCTTGATTGATCTGTGGAGTCACCATCTCCTGCTCATTATCCAGTTGATTTATTTCAAGGGCTTGAAAGTTAGTTTTAGTCATGAGTTTAGCTAGTCCTTAATGGCTTTAATTTTGCTAGGGTCTACCTTAACTCCTTCATGAGATACAATATGACCTAGATATTCCACCTGTACTCCAAAGAAACATTTGGATCTTTTTGCATATAATTGTTTCTCCTCCAATAGTTGTAGCACCCTGTCAACATGTTCAACATGATCCTTCCAAGACTTGTTGTAGATCAGTATATCATCAAAAAATACTAACACAAATTTTCTAAGGAAGGGATTGAAAATGG